>OU343160.1:140329984-140583905 GCA_910595825.1 Philhelius pedissequus
TGTCCATTTGAGGTACCTCTCTTGCATTGTTTCAATTTCTTTTCTCTCCTCCCATCCCCATATTTCTGCTCCATACCCCATCACCGTCCATACCAGGGTGTCAAAAAGCCACATCTTCCTCTCCCATACCCTCTCGAATTTTCTCCTTCCAATCCCCCATGCTTCCTTCATGACCGCTGCTGCCTTTTTTGCTCTGTCCTTTATATGTGCCTCCTGCCCTCCATTCTTTTTGAACACATAGCCCAGGTATTTAAACTCCCTTACTTCCTCTATTTGCTTTCCCCTCCATCTCCAATCTACTGTTTTATTCCTCCCTCCTCCTTTTCTAAACCTCATCACTTTCGTCTTTCCAACGTTTAACTCTAGTTTTTTCTTCTCGAAATATTTTTCCAGTATCCTTATCATACATTGCATCTCTTCTTCGTTTTTCGCCAATACTACCACATCATCTGCGTATGCCAGCGAGCAAATTCTTTTTCCTCTCACTTTTACCCCTCCCCATCTCCCCTCGGCCAGTTCGTCTTCCATATCTGCCGTCAATAAGTTAAACAGTATTGGACTCATCGGGCAGCCTTGTCTTACTCCTTTTCCCGTCCAAAATGTTCCCCCCATCGCTACTCCCGCTTTCACTCTGCTCGTCGTTTCTTCGTAAACCTCCCTAACTCTCTCCCTAAGCCCTTCTCTTACTCCTCGTTCCACCAATGCATCTATCATAATTTTTCTATCCACTGAGTCAAACGCCGCTTTTAAATCTATAAATAGTGCCACTAGCTTGCCTTTCTCCTCTGCAACCTCTCTGTTCACCACATAGTTCAACACATATATATTGTCTATCGTCCCTACTCCTCTTCTGAACCCCGTTTGATTCGGTGGTATCATCCCTTTTTCCTCCGCTTCTTCCTCTAGCCTCTTCGCTAAAACCGCAGTGTATATTTTATATAACGTTGGCATGAGTGTTACTCCTCTGTATTCCTCTACCTTTGTTCCCGCCCCTTTCTTTACTATTGGTGCAATCACCCCCTCTTTCCACCCCTCCGGCCATCCGTCTCCTCTCCACACTTTTCTGCATATTTCCCAAGCTACCTCTATCCCTTTTTCTCCTCCATATTTCCACGCCTCATTCGGTATTTCATCTATTCCCGTTGCTTTTCCTTCTTTGAGTTTTCTCACCACCTTTCTTATTTCTTCTTTGCTAATATCAGTCTCCTCTTCCGCTCTTCTTCTTCCCTCCATTCCCATTCTTACTCTTCCTTCCACCCCTCCAAATAAGCTCATAAAATATTTTTTCCATTCCTCTTCTTCTATACCTTCCCCCATTATCTTTCTCTTCTTTCTTTCTCTATTTATTATTTCCCACACTTTGTTTTCGGTATTGGCCTCTGTAATTTCTCTTTTCAACTCTTCCTGCTCGGCCCTTTTCTTTTTCTCACACATCACTTGATATTCTCTTTTTTTCTCCCTGTATTTTTCTTTCGTCCCACTATTTTTCCTCCACCTCCTTAACTCCTTTCTTACTTCCCCTTTTTTATCTCTGCACTCATCATCCCACCATCCTCTCATTTTCCGTTTCCTTTCTCTCCCCCCTATCTCCTCACTTCGATCAATCTCTCTCTTTATCCTTATTTGTATTTATATTTATATTTATATTTATATTTATATTTATATTTATATTTATATTTATATTTATATTTATATTTATATTTATATTTATATTTATATTTATATTTATATTTATATTTATATTTATATTTATATTTATATTTATATTTATATTTATATTTATATTTATATTTATATTTATATTTATATTTATATTTATATTTATATTTATATTTATATTTATATTTATATTTATATTTATATTTATATTTATATTTATATTTATATTTATATTTATATTTATATTTATATTTATATTTATATTTATATTTATATTTATATTTATATTTATATTTATATTTATATTTATATTTATATTTATATTTATATTTATATTTATATTTATATTTATATTTATATTTATATTTATATTTATATTTATATTTATATCTATATTTATATTTATATTTATATTTATATTTATATTTATATTTATATTTATATTTATATTTATATTTATATTTATATTTATATTTATATTTATATTTACATTTATATTTATATTTATATTTATATTTATATTTATATTTATATTTATATTTATATTTATATTTATATTTATATTTATATTTATATTTATATTTATATTTATATTTATATTTATATTTATATTTATATTTATATTTATATTTATATTTATATTTATATTTATATTTATATTTATATTTATATTTATATTTATATTTATATTTATATTTATATTTATATTTATATTTATATTTATATTTATATTTATATTTATATTTATATTTATATTTATATTTATATTTATATTTATATTTATATTTATATTTATATTTATATTTATATTTATATTTATATTTATATTTATATTTATATTTATATTTATATTTATATTTATATTTATATTTATATTTATATTTATATTTATATTTATATTTATATTTATATTTATATTTATATTTATATTTATATTTATATTTATATTTATATTTATATTTATATTTATATTTATATTTATATTTATATTTATATTTATATTTATTATATATTTATTTAGATCATCCAGATTAAGCAAGTAATGTGGAAATGACAGCTTGCCCAAATTAGCAATTCCAAGAAATTTCTCCTAAAAAAAACACGAAAAAACTACTTTTAGATAGGAATTTTTCGAAATAATTGTTTGATTATAAAATGATTACAAGAATTTAGAAGCTGAGGTAAACCAACACTCAGAACATTTACAATCATCGAAATCAAGCAAGTAGTTTGGAAATGACAGCTTTTCGTAGGTTCTGATTTCAAGATTTTCCTTGAATTAGTAGAAATTTCTTGGAATTGCTAATTTGGACAAGCTGTCATTTCCAAAGTACTTGCTTACTCTCGATGATTGAAACAGTTCTGAGTTTTAATTTATGCTTTGCGAAGGGCTTACTCTCGATGATTGAAACAGTTCTGAGTTTTAATTTATGCTTTGCGAAGGTTCTGATTTCAAGATTTTCCTTGAATTAGTAGAAATTTCTTGGAATTGCTAATTTGGACCAGCTGTCATTTCCAAAGTAATTGCTTCATCTCGATGATTGAAACAGATCTGGGTTTTAATTTATGTTAGCATGTAAATTCTTGAAACCGTTTTGAATGCGAGCAAATATTTCCAAAAATTTGCATCTGAAAGTAATTTTGTAATTTTTCATTTTTTAAAAACACGAAAAAACTAATTTTAGATAGCAATTTTTCGAAATAATTATTTGATTATAAAATGATTTTTAGAATTTAGAAGCTGAGGTAAATCAACACTCAGAACGTATACAATCATCGAAATCAATCAAGTACTTTGGAAATGAGAGCTTTCCATAGGTTCTGATTTCAAGATTTTCATTGAATTAGTAGAAGTTTTTTGGAATTACTAATTTGGACAAGCTGTCATTTCCAAAGTAGTTGCTTCATCTCGATGTTTTAAAAAACGAAAAATTTCAAAACTACTTTAAGATGCAAATATTTTGAAATATTTGCTCGAATTCAAAACGGTTTCAAGAATCTACAAGCTGACATAAATTAAAACTCTGAACTGTTTCAATCATCGAGATCAAGCAAGTACTTTGGAAATGACAACTTGTCCAATCTAGCAATTCCAAGAAATTTCGACTAATTCAAGGAAAATCTTGAAATCAGAACCTACGCAAAGCTCTCATTTCCAAACTAATTGCTTGATTTCGATGATTTTAACTGTTCTGAGTGTTGGATTTACCTCAACTTCTAAGTTCTTATAATCATTTTATTATCAACCAATTATTTCGAAAAATTGCTATCTAAAAGTAGTTTTTTTCGTGTTTAAAAAAATGAAAAATTACAAAATTACTTTCAGATGCAATTTGTTTGAAATATTTGCTCGAATTCAAAACGGTTTCAAGGATTTCGAAGCTAAGGTAAATCAACACTCAGAACATTTACATTCATGGAAATCAAGCAAGTAGTTTGATAATGAGAGCTTTGCGTAAGTTCTGATTTCAAGAATTTCCTTGAATTAGTAGAAATTTCTTGGAATTGCTAATTTGGGCAAGCTGTTATTTCCAAAGTACTTGCTTAATCTCGATGATTGAAACAGTTCTGAGTTTAAATTTATGTCAGCTTGTAAATTCTTGAAACCGTTTTAAATTCGAGCAAATATTTCAAAAAAATTGCATCTGAAAGTAATTTTGTAATTTTTCATTTTTTAAACACGAAAAAACTACTTTTAAATAGCAATTTTTCGAAATAATTGTTTGATTATAAAATGATTTTAAGAATTTAGAAGCTGAGGTAAATCAACACTCAGAACAGTTAATCATCGAAATCAATCAAGTAGTTTGGAAATGAAAGCTTTGCGTAGGTTATGATCTCAAGGTTTTCCTTGAATTAGTAGAAATTTCTTGGAATTGCTAATTTGAACAAGCTGTCATTTCCAAAGTAGTTGCTTCATCTCGATGTTTTAAAAAATGAAAAATTACAAAATTACTTTCAGATGCAAATTTTTTGAAATATTTACTCGAATTCAAAACTGTTTCAAGAATTTATAAGCTGACATAAATTAAAATCATTTTATAATCAAACAATTATTTCGAAAAATTGCTAGTTTAGTTTTTTCGTGTTTTTAAAAAATGAAAAATTACAAAATTACTTTCAGGTGCAAATTTTTTGAGATATTTGCTCGAATTCAAAACGGTTTCAAGGATTTAGAAGCTAAGGTAAATCAACACTCAGAACAGTTACAATCATCGAAATCAATCAAGTAGTTTGATAGCAATATTTCGAAATATTTCGAAATAATTGTTTGATTTCAAAATGATTTCAAGGATTTCGAAGCTGAGGTAAATCAACACTCAGAACAGTTACAATCATGGAAATCAAGCAAGTAGTTTGATAATGAGAGCTTTGTGTAATTTCTGATTTCAAGATTTTCCTTGAATTAGTAGAAATTTCTTGGAATTGCTAATTTGGACTAGCTGTCATTTCCAAAAAAGTTGCTTCATGTCGATGATTGAAACAGTTCTGAGTTTTAATTTATGTTAGCTTGTAAATTCTTGAAACCGGTTTGAATGCGAGCAAATATTTCCAAAAATTTGCATCTGAGAGTAATTTTGTAATTTTTGATTTTTTAAAAACACGAAAAAAACTACTTTTAGATAGCAATTTTTCGAAATAATTGCTTGAAAATAAAATGATTTTAAGAATTTAGAAGCTGAGGTAAATCAACACTCAGAACAGTTACAATCATCGAAATCAATCAAGTAGTTTGATAGCAATATTTCGAAATATTTCGAAATAATTGTTTATATTTATATTTATATTTATATTTATATTTATATTTGTATTTGTATTTATATTTATATTTATATTTATATTTATATTTATATTTATATTTATATATATATTTATATTTATATTTATATTTATATTTATATTTATATTTATATTTATATTTATATTTATATTTATATTTATATTTATATTTATATTTATATTTATATTTATATTTATATTTATATTTATATTTATATTTATTTTTATATTTATATTTATATTTATATTTATATTTATATTTATATTTATATTTATATTTATATTTATATTTATATTTATATTTATATTTATATTTATATTTATATTTATATTTATATTTATATTTATATTTATATTTATATTTATATTTATATTTATATTTATATTTATATTTATATTTATATTTATATTTAAATTTATATTTATATTTATATTTATATTTATATTTATATTTATATTTATATTTATATTTATATTTATATTTATATTTATATTTATATTTATATTTATATTTATATTTATATTTATATTTATATTTATATTTATATTTATATTTATATTTATATTTATATTTATATTTATATTTATATTTATATTTATATTTATATTTATATTTATATTTATATTTATATTTATATTTATATTTATATTTATATTTATATTTATATTTATCTTTATATTTATATTTATATTTATATTTATATTTATATTTATATTTATATTTATATTTATATTTATATTTATATTTATATTTATATTTATATTTATATTTATATTTATATTTATATTTATATTTATATTTATATTTATATTTATATTTATATTTATATTTATATTTATATTTATATTTATATTTATATTTATATTTATATTTATATTTATATTTATATTTATATTTATATTTATATTTATATTTATATTTATATTTATATTTATATTTATATTTATATTTATATTTATATTTATATTTATATTTATATTTATATTTATATTTATATTTATATTTATATTTATATTTATATTTATATTTATATTTATATTTATATTTATATTTATATTTATATTTATATTTATATTTATATTTATATTTATATTTATATTTATATTTATATTTATATTTATATTTATATTTATATTTATATTTATATTTATATTTATATTTATATTTATATTTATATTTATATTTATATTTATATTTATATTTATATTTATATTTATATTTATATTTATATTTATATTTATATTTATATTTATATTTATATTTATATTTATATTTATATTTATATTTATATTTATATTTATATTTATATTTATATTTATATTTATATTTATATTTATATTTATATTTATATTTATATTTATATTTATATTTATATTTATATTTATATTTATATTTATATTTATATTTATATTTATATTTATATTTATATTTATATTTATATTTATATTTATATTTATATTTATATTTATATTTATATTTATATTTATATTTATATTTATATTTATATTTATATTTATATTTATATTTATATTTATATTTATATTTATATTTATATTTATATTTATATTTATATTTATATTTATATTTATATTTATATTTATATTTATATTTATATTTATATTTATATTTATATTTATATTTATATTTATATTTATATTTATATTTATATTTATATTTATATTTATATTTATATTTATATTTATATTTATATTTATATTTATATTTATATTTATATTTATATTTATATTTATATTTATATTTATATTTATATTTATATTTATATTTATATTTATATTTATATTTATATTTATATTTATATTTATATTTATATTTATATTTATATTTATATTTATATTTATATTTATATTTATATTTATATTTATATTTATATTTATATTTATATTTATATTTATATTTATATTTATATTTATATTTATATTTATATTTATATTTATATTTATATTTATATTTATATTTATATTTATATTTATATTTATATTTATATTTATATTTATATTTATATTTATATTTATTATATATTTATTTAGATCATCCAGATTAAGCAAGTAATGTGGAAATGACAGCTTGCCCAAATTAGCAATTCCAAGAAATTTCTACTAAAAAAAACACGAAAAAACTACTTTTAGATAGCAATTTTTCGAAATAATTGTTTGATTATAAAATGATTACAAGAATTTAGAAGCTGAGGTAAACCAACACTCAGAACATTTACAATCATCGAGATCAAGCAAGTAGTTTGGAAATGACAGACAAGATTTTCCTTGAATTAGTAGAAATTTCTTGGAATTGCTAATTTGGACAAGCTGTCATTTCCAAAGTACTTGCTTGCTCTCGATGATTGAAACAGTTCTGAGTTTTAATTTATGCTTTGCGAAGGTTCTGATTTCAAGATTTTCCTTGAATTAGTAGAAATTTCTTGGAATTGCTAATTTGGACCAGCTGTCATTTCCAAAGTAATTGCTTCATCTCGATGATTGAAACAGATCTGGGTTTTAATTTATGTTAGCATGTAAATTCTTGAAACCGTTTTGAATGCGAGCAAATATTTCCAAAAATTTGCATCTGAAAGTAATTTTGTAATTTTTCATTTTTTAAAAACACGAAAAAACTAATTTTAGATAGCAATTTTTCGAAATAATTATTTGATTATAAAATGATTTTTAGAATTTAGAAGCTGAGGTAAATCAACACTCAGAACAGTTAATCATCGAAATCAATCAAGTAGTTTGGAAATGAAAGCTTTGCGTAGGTTATGATCTCAAGGTTTTCCTTGAATTAGTAGAAATTTCTTGGAATTGCTAATTTGAACAAGCTGTCATTTCCAAAGTAGTTGCTTCATCTCGATGTTTTAAAAAATGAAAAATTACAAAATTACTTTCAGATGCAAATTTTTTGAAATATTTACTCGAATTCAAAACTGTTTCAAGAATTTATAAGCTGACATAAATTAAAATCATTTTATAATCAAACAATTATTTCGAAAAATTGCTAGTTTAGTTTTTTCGTGTTTTTAAAAAATGAAAAATTACAAAATTACTTTCAGGTGCAAATTTTTTGAGATATTTGCTCGAATTCAAAACGGTTTCAAGGATTTAGAAGCTAAGGTAAATCAACACTCAGAACAGTTACAATCATCGAAATCAATCAAGTAGTTTGATAGCAATATTTCGAAATATTTCGAAATAATTGTTTGATTTCAAAATGATTTCAAGGATTTCGAAGCTGAGGTAAATCAACACTCAGAACAGTTAATCATCGAAATCAATCAAGTAGTTTGGAAATGAAAGCTTTGCGTAGGTTATGATCTCAAGGTTTTCCTTGAATTAGTAGAAATTTCTTGGAATTGCTAATTTGGACAAGCTGTCATTTCCAAAGTAGTTGCTTCATCTCGATGTTTTAAAAAACGAAAAATTTCAAAACTACTTTAAGATGCAAATATTTTGAAATATTTGCTCGAATTCAAAACGGTTTCAAGAATCTACAAGCTGACATAAATTAAAACTCTGAACTGTTTCAATCATCGAGATCAAGCAAGTACTTTGGAAATGACAACTTGTCCAATCTAGCAATTCCAAGAAATTTCGACTAATTCAAGGAAAATCTTGAAATCAGAACCTACGCAAAGCTCTCATTTCCAAACTAATTGCTTGATTTCGATGATTTTAACTGTTCTGAGTATTGGATTTACCTCAACTTCTAAGTTCTTATAATCATTTTATTATCAACCAATTATTTCGAAAAATTGCTATCTAAAAGTAGTTTTTTTCGTGTTTAAAAAAATGAAAAATTACAAAATTACTTTCAGATGCAATTTGTTTGAAATATTTGCTCGAATTCAAAACGGTTTCAAGGATTTCGAAGCTAAGGTAAATCAACACTCAGAACATTTACAATCATGGAAATCAAGCAAGTAGTTTGATAATGAGAGCTTTGTGTAATTTCTGATTTCAAGATTTTCCTTGAATTAGTAGAAATTTCTTGGAATTGCTAATTTGGACTAGCTGTCATTTCCAAAAAAGTTGCTTCATGTCGATGATTGAAACAGTTCTGAGTTTTAATTTATGTTAGCTTGTAAATTCTTGAAACCGGTTTGAATGCGAGCAAATATTTCCAAAAATTTGCATCTGAGTAATTTTGTAATTTTTGATTTTTTAAAAACACGAAAAAACTACTTTTAGATAGCAATTTTTCGAAATAATTGCTTGAAAATAAAATGATTTTAAGAATTTAGAAGCTGAGGTAAATCAACACTCAGAACAGTTACAATCATTGAAATCAAACAAGTAGTTTTGAAATGAAAGCGTTGCGTAAGTTCTGATTTCAAGAATTTCCTTGAATTAGTAGAAATTTCTTGGAATTGCTAATTTGGACTAGCTGTCATTTCCAAAGTAGTGGCTTCATCTCGATGATTGAAACAGTTCTGAGTTTTAATTTATGTTAGCTTGTAACGTCTTGAAACCGTTTTGAATGCGAGCAAATATTTCCAAAAATTTGCATCTAAGAGTAATTTTGTAATTTTTCATTTTTTAAAAACACGAAAAAACTACTTTTAGATAGCAATTTTTCGAAATAATTGTTTGAAAATAAAATGATTTTAAGAATTTAGAAGCTGAGGTAAATCAACACTCAGAACAGTTACAATCATCGAAATCAATCAAGTAGTTTTATAGTAATATTTCGAAATAATTGTTTGATTATAAAATGATTTCAAGGATTTAGAAGCTGAGGTAAGTCAACACTCAGAATAGTTATAATCATTGAAATCAAACAAGTAGTTTGGATATGAAAGCGTTGCGTAAGTTCTGATTTCAAGAATTTCCTTGAATTAGTAGAAATTTCTTGGAATTGCTAATTTGGACAAGCTGTCATTTCCACAGTACTTGCTTAATCTAGATGATTGAAACGGTTCTGAGTTTTAATTTATGTCAGCTTGTAAATTCTTGAAACCGTTTTAAATTCGAGCAAATATTTCAAAAAAATTGCATCTGAAAGTAATTTTGTAATTTTTCATTTTTTAAACACGAAAAAACTACTTTTAGATAGCAATTTTTCGAAATAATTGTTTGATTATAAAATGATTTTAAGAATTTAGAAGCTGAGGTAAATCAACACTCAGAACAGTTAATCATCGAAATCAATCAAGTAGTTTGGAAATGAAAGCTTTGCGTAGGTTATGATCTCAAGGTTTTCCTTGAATTAGTAGAAATTTCTTGGAATTGCTAATTTGAACAAGCTGTCATTTCCAAAGTAGTTGCTTCATCTCGATGTTTTAAAAAATGAAAAATTACAAAATTACTTTCAGATGCAAATTTTTTGAAATATTTACTCGAATTCAAAACGGTTTCAAGAATTTATAAGCTGACATAAATTAAAATCATTTTATAATCAAACAATTATTTCGAAAAATTGCTAGTTTAGTTTTTTCGTGTTTTTAAAAAATGAAAAATTACAAAATTACTTTCAGGTGCAAATTTTTTGAGATATTTGCTCGAATTCAAAATGATTTCAAGGATTTCGAAGCTGAGGTAAATCAACACTCAGAACAGTTACAATCATGGAAATCAAGCAAGTAGTTTGATAATGAGAGCTTTGTGTAATTTCTGATTTCAAGATTTTCGTTGAATTAGTAGAAATTTCTTGGAATTGCTAATTTGGACTAGCTGTCATTTCCAAAAAAGTTGCTTCATGTCGATGATTGAAACAGTTCTGAGTTTTAATTTATGTTAGCTTGTAAATTCTTGAAACCGGTTTGAATGCGAGCAAATATTTCCAAAAATTTGCATCTGAGAGTAATTTTGTAATTTTTGATTTTTTAAAAACACGAAAAAACTACTTTTAGATAGCAATTTTTCGAAATAATTGCTTGAAAATAAAATGATTTTAAGAATTTAGAAGCTGAGGTAAATCAACACTCAGAACAGTTACAATCATCGAAATCAATCAAGTAGTTTGATAGCAATATTTCGAAATATTTCGAAATAATTGTTTGATTACAAAATGATTTCAAGGATTTCGAAGCTGAGGTAAATCAACACTCAGAACAGTTACAATCATTGAAATCAAACAAGTAGTTTTGAAATGAAAGCGTTGCGTAAGTTCTGATTTCAAGAATTTCCTTGAATTAGTAGAAATTTCTTGGAATTGCTAATTTGGACAAGCTGTCATTTCCAAAGTACTTGCTTAATCTCGATGATTGAAACAGTTCTGAGTTTAAATTTATGTCAGCTTGTAAATTCTTGAAACCGTTTTAAATTCGAGCAAATATTTCAAAAAAATTGCATCTGAAAGTAATTTTGTAATTTTTCATTTTTTAAACACGAAAAAACTACTTTTAGATAGCAATTTTTCGAAATAATTGTTTGATTATAAAATGATTTTAAGAATTTAGAAGCTGAGGTAAATCAACACTCAGAACAGTTAATCATCGAACTCAATCAAGTAGTTTGGAAATGAAAGCTTTGCGTAGGTTATGATCTCAAGGTTTTCCTTGAATTAGTAGAAATTTCTTGGAATTGCTAATTTGGACAAGCTGTCATTTCCAAAGTAGTTGCTTCATCTCGATGTTTTAAAAAATGAAAAATTACAAAATTACTTTCAGATGCAAATTTTTTGAAATATTTATCGAATTCAAAACGGTTTCAAGAATTTATAAGCTGACATAAATTAAAATCATTTTATAATCAAACAATTATTTCGAAAAATTGCTAGTTTAGTTTTTTCGTGATTTTAAAAAATGAAAAATTACAAAATTACTTTCAGGTGCAAATTTTTTGAGATATTTGCTCGAATACAAAACAGTTTCAAGGATTTAGAAGCTAAGGTAAATCAACACTCAGAACAGTTACAACCTTCCAAATCAAGCAAGTAGTTTGATAATGAGAGCTTTGCGTAATTTCTGATTTCAAGATTTTCCTTGAATTAGTAGAAATTTCTTGGAATTGCTAATTTGGACTAGCTGTCATTCCCAAAGTAGTTGCTTCATCACGATGATTGAAACAGTTCTGAGTTTTAATTTATGTTAGCTTGTAAATTCTTGAAACCGTTTTGAACGCGAGCAAATATTTCCAAAAATTTGCATCTGAGAGTAATTTTTCATTTTGTAAAAACACGAAAAAACTACTTTTAGATAGCAATTTTTCGAAATAATTTTTGAAAATAAAATGATCTTAAGAATTCAGAAGCTAAGGTAAATTAACACTCAGAACAGTTACAATCATTGAAATCAATCAATTAGTTTGGAAATGAGAGCTATGCGTAGGTTCTCATCTCAGGATGTTCCTTGAATTATTAGAAATTTCTTGGAATTGCTAATTTGGACAAGCTGTCATTTCCAAAGTAATTGCTTCATCTCGATGTCTTAAAAAATGAAAAATTACAAAATTACTTTCAGATGCAAATCAAAATATTTACTCGAATTCAAAGCGGTTTCAAGAATTTATAAGCTGACATAAATTAAAATCATTTTATAATCAAACAATTATTTCGAAAAATAGCTATCTAGAAGTAGTTTTTTCGTGTTTTTAAAAAATGAAAAATTACAAAATTACTTTCAGGTGCAATTTTTTGAGATATTTGTTCGAATTCAAAACGGTTTCAAGAATTTAGAATCTGAGGTAAATCAACACTCAGAACAGTTACAATCATCGAAATTCAGCAAGTAGTTTGGATATGAAAGCTTTGCCTAGGTTCTGATTGCAAGATTTTCCTTGATATTTCTAGAAATTTCTTGGAATTGCTAATTTGGACATGCTGTCATTTCCAACGTAGTTGCTTCATCTCGATGGTTGAAACAGTTCTGAGTTTTAATTTAGGTCAGCTTGTAAATTCTTGAAAGCGTTTTGAATGCGAGCAAATATTTCAATAAATTTGCAACTGAAAGTAATTTTGTAATTTTACATTTTTTAAAAACACGAAAGAACTACTTTTAGATAGCAATTTCTCGAAATAATTGTTTGATTACAAAATTATTTTAATAATTTAGAAGCTGAGGTAAATGAACACTCAGAACAGTTACAATCATCGAAATCACTCAAGTAGTTTGGAAATGAAAGCTTTGCGTACGTTCGATCTCAAGATTTTCCCCTTGAATTAGTAGAAATTTCTTGGAATTTCTAATTTGGACAAGCTGTCATTTTCAAAGTAGTTGTGTCATATCGATGATTGAAACAGTTCTGAGTTTTAATATATGTCATATTGTAAATTCTTGAAACCGTTTTGAATGCGAGCAAATATTAAAAAAAATGCATCTGAAAGTAATTTTGTAATTTTTCATTTTTTAAAAACACGAAAAAACTACTTTTAGATAGCAATTTTTCGAAATAATTGTTTGATTATAAGATGATTTTAAGAATTTAGAAGCTGAGGTAAATCAACACTGAGAACAGTTACAAACATCGAAATCAATCAAGTAGTTTGGAAATGAGAGCTTTGCGTAGGTTCTCATCTCAAGATTTTCCTTGAATTAGTAGAAATTTCTTGGAATTGTTAATTTGGACAAGCTGTCATTTCCAAAGTAGTTGCTTCATCTCGATGTTTTAAAAAATGCAAAATTACAAAATTTACTTACTACTTTCAGATGCAATTTTTTTGAAATATTTATTCGAATTCAAAACGGTTTCAAGAATTTATAAGCTGACATAAATTAAAATTCAGAACAGTTTAGATCATCCAGATCAAGCAAGTACTTTGGAAATGACAGCTTGTCGAAATTTCTTGGAATTGCTAATTTGGACAAGCTGTCATTTCCAAAGTACTTGCTTGATGTCGATGATTGAAACATTTTTGAGTTTTAATTTATGTCAGCTTGTAACTTCTTGAAACCGTTTTGAATTCAAGCAAATATTTCAAAAAAATGATTCCGAAAGTAATTTTGTAATTTTTCATTTTTTAAAAACACGAAAAAACTACTTTTAGATAGCAATTTTTCGAAATAATTGTTTGATTATAAAATGATTTTAAGAATTTAGAAGCTGAGGTAAATCAACACTCAGAATAGTTACAATCATGGAAATCAATCAAGTAGTTTGGAAATGAGAGCTTTGCGTAGGTTCTGACGTCAAGATTTTCCTTGAATTAGTAGAAATTTCTTGGAATTGCTAATTTGGACAAGCTGTCATTTCCAAAGTACTTAATTGATCTGGATGATCTAAACTATTCTGAGTTTCAATTTATGCCAGCTTATAAATTATAAATTCTTGAAACCGTTTTGAATTCGAGAAAGTATTTCAAAAAATTTGCATTTGAAAGTAATTTAGTAATTTTTCACTTTTTAAAAACACGAAACAAATATTTTTAGATAGCAATTTTTCGAAATAATTGTTTGATTATAAAATGATTTTAAGAATTGAGAAGCTGGGGTAAATCAACACTCAGAACAGTTACAATCACCGAAATCAATGAAGTAGGTTGGAAATGAGAGCTTTGCGTAGGTTCTGATTTCAAGATTTTCCTTGAATTAGTAGAAATTTCTTGGAATTGCTAATTTGGACAAGCTGTCATTTCCAAAGTAGTTGCTTCATCTCGATGTTTTAAAAAATGAAAAATTACAAAATTACTTTCAGATGCAGTTTTTTTGAAATATTTGCTCGAATTCAAAACGGTTTCAAGAATTTACAAGCTGACATAAATTAAAACTCAGAAATGTTTCAATCATCGACATCAAGCAAGTACTTTGGAAATGACAGCTTGCCTAAATTAGCAATTCCAAGAGAGACAGCAATTTTTCGAAGTAATTTTTGATTATAAAATTATTTTAATGATTTAGAAGCTGAGGTAAATCAACACTCAGAACAGTTACAATCATCGAAATCAAACTAGTAGTGTGGAAATGAGAGCTTTGCGTAGGTAGTAAATCCAAAGAAAACAACTGAAACGTGCATGCAATCCATTTGATATGGATGAAAACTTGTACCTAGGTAGAGATATGAATCAACAAATTTAAAAATAATTAATATAATAAGATTTTCGATTACCATGCATTCTATAATGGGCCGATTAGTATGTAGGTCCAATTATCATTAGGTAAGTTTAAAGCAGATGTAGGTAGGTTCTTATAGTATAATGGATGGAATGTATTTTTTTTTTTTTTTTTTTTTTGAAATTCATTTTTATTTCATATTTACTTATAACTATCTTAAAGCTAGACAAAAATGTTTAAAACTAGCCTAGTTATCAATAACTTACAACTAATTTACTGGCCCTTTACGGGCACTCTAAATTAAACAATAACTCTTACAACTAATGTCTTTCGACCTAAATAATATTTTAATTAAATCTAATTTTTTTTTTATTTTTTTTATATTTCAAGAAACTTTTTTACAAAAAACTTGATATCTTATCATTCATTATCAATTTTTTTTTTTTTAATTTTTTTTTTTTTTTATTTTGTCTTTTTTTTACTTATAAACTATACCGAAATATATATTAAAAATAATTAAAACTAAATAAAACTAACTTATACTAACTAAAAATATCTTAAACTACTTAAAATACCTAATAATACTTAAAACTACTTTTAAACTAGAACAGCCACAGCAGCATTTTTTTCGTTTTTTAATTTTTTTTGTTTATTTTTTATATGCATGCAGACACATACCAACATGCAACCCACCCATACATGTACATACGCACATACATATACGTACGCACATGCATGTACAGACACGCAGATACATGCACGCATGCCCCCGCATACATACATATTTTTAATTTTTTTTTTTTTTTGGTGCCACCCTGACTGTTCCCTATACCTAATTACCCTAAATCTATGTAAGTCGGCCAAGATATAATATCTTCATCGACTTTCAATATCACGATGCTGTTCAGAGAGCCACCAGAACTGGTTCTCCTGTTTCGCCCTATCCCTCCGGTCCCGATCGGACACAGTCCTACTGAACCGAAGGCGCTCTTCTCCACCTTGAGCGATGACGTCTCGACCATACAGGAGTCGCCTATCCACAGTTTTCCGGCTGACGTGGTAGATGAGCGGAACCGCCCCTCCATCCTGTATCAGCCCTCGATTGTCTAAATAGAGGAATGCCTCAGGAGGGATGTAGCCACTTAACCGCGCACTCTCAAAATATTGGTTATTTGGGTAATACGCCCCAAAAATTAAGTTGTTAGTTGAGGACATCGCTCTTGCAACGTGCCCCCGAATCAGCTTAAACAAAAAATTATATATTCTGTTTATGTTGGCTCCGTTGTATAGAACCTGGTTGGAATAATATCGTTTGTACTCCGACTCTGGTGTTGGATGGAATGTATATTTCAGGAAATATGTACTAGGTACCTACTTACAAATGTATATGTATATTTAAATCTATGTTATGGATTTTAATTCTGTAAATTAGGATGGTTATATGTACCTACACTGCATACACATGTATATGGAACCTAGGTATGTAAATATGTAGGTTCATAATAATGTATAATGAAAGTGTTGGATGGTTAGGTAGATACATATATGCATATAAAACTTTATATGATAGTTGTAATATACATGATATTTATTTGATTTTTGAGGATATATAGGTATATAAGTGTATGAGAGTCCAAATAGTTTATAACGTATGTAGGTAGGTAGTCAGTGACGTAAATAGCAAAAACAAGTGTAGGTATGTAGTTTAGTCAGGACAAAAATGCGTAAAAATGAAAAATAATTTGGTAGAAAAAATAGATATACATATTTATATCGACCTACAGAGAGACAGACGGAGTAGCAGAATATCAAGTGTGATTAAAATTTCGAGTTCGATTTTTGTTTAAAGTGTAAAATTTGTTAAAAGGTACGTAATTCGTATGCGAGATCACAAAAAAAAAATTGTTTATTGATTTTGGTACATATATAATAGTAGTTAATTTTTTGTAACAACTTATCATCAAATATACTGGCAATCAATTAAACTTAACTTATTATATTTACTATGAATTCTTTTCATTTTTCCATCGTTGAGTAGGTCTACTCTGTTTTGGTTGATAAACATTTTGCTTTCTTTCTGACATGGAAATGCATCGGAAAGTAAACGCTTGCGGCAAATTGTTTCCATATTTTTTATAAATAAATTAAGCATAATTTTGTTAGTAGAAAAGGTTAAATATTACGAAAGGTTATATTAACAAAAGATTATGTCTCACACTATTCTTACATCCGGTGGGAGTTGTTTTGAAGCACGTAAAATGCTGGACAATCCATGCATATATTTCTTTTACTGGCAATGCTCTCTCTTTGGAGCATTCGATTGCCATGAAGATGGAGGAACTGTTGGGAGTTAGAAGTTAAATATAACATTTTATTTTTGTATAAAGTTTCAACTAACTTACCTACAGCTATATGGCGGTTTATTGTGTGTATGCACCAATGGATTATGTGGCACATTCGTTGCATGTTTTGGCTTTGGTGGAGTGGTCGTTTTTCCAGTTCCTGCGGCGTATGGACAAATGTCTACCATTGCAGTGGCCGTAGACTTGTGCGGCTTATCGACAACTTCCAGAGCGTTCATAACAGCTTCTGTGGTTTTCCGTCTTCCCAAGTAAAGCAAGCCCAGTATCGATGACAATGGAACGATTCGATCCAGCGTAAAGAAATTCTTAGTCACAAAATATCCCCAAAACGCATGGAGCAATTGTTGTTCAATGTAATCAGAGAACAATGAATGAGCTGGATCCACTTGGTTCCGAATACCACAATTGATGATGCTACAAGCTAACAAAGCACCCGTCTTGTAGTGACCAGTAGAATATAAATATTTGGCAATCAGGGCCAAGATGCTATGGACAGAATGAGCCCCAACGAAGGTGAAGCGCTCAACATTGTGCTCTTTATTGTTGTACAGTCATTTGTTGCCATTCTCGCTCAAAAGCTTGTACACTCCAAATGCGACGAAGCCATTTACAAAACTTTTTGCCAGATTCTGCATTCCTGAGTCCACTTGAATCGATGGTAAACGTTTATTTCTTAATTAAACTTTTGAATGTGTACAAAAATTCCCAGATAATGTTTCAATCGAAACGAAGAACTTAAACTTGAAAGGAAAAACAGATAACATTCATTCAATTGTGTAAAACAATCTAATAAGTACATAATTATAAAAAAAATATTAACGTACTGATTACTAAAATAATTTAATATTTTATGTAATGTTCGTTAATGTTTCGAATAAAAGTTAAATATATATGTATATATATACTGAAGCTCACTGTATGTATCCATAATTTAAGTGTAATATGCATACATAAGATCCATGTGATTTTTAAAGATACATATGTATATATAAATTTATGACGGCCTACATCGTATGTAGTATTCAGTTTTTTGGAAATTGATTTTTTTTTGAAAACTCGAAAATTTCAAAAACGACTACTCAATAGATTTTTTGGAAACTTCGTATTTGGTAGTTTTTTGACATTATCTTTAATAGTTAAAAAAAACTATTTTTCTAAAATAAGAAACAACGGTACCTCCCATACAAATGTTAAAAAAAACTGTTAAGAAAAAAGTATATTTGTTTATCATACATATATTTCTGATTAAATATATAAGGGATTGGGCATAAAATAGATTTTCTCTGTACGGGCAGCAATAATAATTATAAGGATAATAAGGAGCTCAACATATAATTGAACCAGTACTCCACTAGCTTGGCACTGAGATGCAATTCGGGCGCCCTTCTTCAGGCACTCCAGTGTGCGCTTCTCATCACGCATTTTCTCGCCATTTTTCTTTCCACTCCAAAATAGACTCGCACACGACACTACACATGTGCACTGATTGGGCTTTTTGATTAACTTTGCCGCGGCGAGAGCACAATTCATTCGAAAGGGCTCGGCGTTCTCCTCGTCGAAACAGGACATCTGTTCGAATGTGGACATTATGAGTGTTATAGCCGCCAACTGAGACTGAGAATCATAAATCTCATCCTCGTAGAGGGAAAATGTTTGTGTCATGAAGTCATAGGCAACTGTTTCATGATTGGAATAACCAATTTCACCAATCACTAACGCTCCTTGTACATACAACCTTAAAGCCAGCTTTGGCAAGTCAGCCTTGGCGAGAACAGCAATTGTGCTGTGACAATATTGCAGAATTTTTGGACACTTCTTGGTGATGTTTTTATATTTGTAGGCCAATTGATAAGCGGAAAAGATCAATGGTGGAAGAACACGTGCTTTATTCTCTGCGGTTCACCGATTCCGAGATGCTTTCTGGCGCTTTGTAGAATCTTCTATTGCATGTCGGAACCATCGGATTTCATGAGGTGAATAAATCTTGGTACGATTCCTTGCTCTTCGGCAAACTCCTCGGGGTCGTATTTGACTTCTACATTAACATTAACGACATCTTCGTCCGGGAACGTAACTTAATCCCGCGTCATTTTTTTGGAATTACACACATACAGACATATATTGAGAATTTTCACTACTATTAGACGCGATTTAAAATACTTAATGCTAAATACTATTTGGTACTTTTGAAAAATAAATATATATTTTAAGTATTAGAAAAAAAAAATTTTTAAGTTTTGGAAAAAAAATTTTTGACCAACTTTTTTTCGAATTTTTAAATAATTTTATCTCTTTGAAGAAAAATTTAAGTTCTGAAAAGAACTTTTTTATGAAAAGGTGCCCTAGACCTCCATCTAGGGCAAAAAATTAGCCAATTGGCCTGCGTAACTACTTTTATTAGACGAAACTTTTTTTTACAGAAACATTACAATACAATGCAAGACTATTTAAGCAAAAATAATTCTGCCGTGTTTTTGTTTTTCGAATCAAAAGAACTTTAAGAAAAGTTGCCATTAGAATCAACTCATTCCTGATGTTTTTGGGAATTATTGTCAATAATTGTTATTGATTATTTTGGACTACGAAAAATATTTTTCTGAGTTAGTTATGGAAAAATATACTTTTTTACCAACTTTTTTTTGAAAATTATTATATCTCTTTGAAAAGCAAAAAAACCTTCTAATTGGGCTGCTTAAGTACTTTTATGATGATTTTCTTTTACAGAACGAATGAAATTCCTCGTCAAATAAAAAACGATTTAAGTAAAAGTAATTCTGTCATGTTTTTTTTCGTGAATTATCAATAATTGTTGTGTATTTTTGTTGGGCTACGAAAAAATATTTTTCGTAAAGTTATTGAAACTTTTTTACCAATTTTATATTTACGTATCTCAATATATTCTTTTCTGGACGACAAATAATCACAAAGAGGTATAAAATGATTTCAGACAGTTCTAACTAACTAGGATGCTTAGTTAGCCGCAAATCGAGTTTAAAAAAAATATGTCGATTTTAAAAACTATTCTGTGAACCCTGATGTAGTTTCTTTAAGTCTGAAATGAGGCAAAAGGAGGTGGAAGTAGGTAGGGTGGAAGTGGAAGCTGCCATAAAAAGATAAAAATTGAGTAGAAATATATGAGAATAGGAAGCGGGTAGGATGGGACTGTGAGGGAGTAGAATGTCCGCTATGGAGGCGATGGCATGCTTGCTACACTCGACTAAGCTCGCCGGATTAGCCAGACTTCGAATATTCCAAAAAAAAAAACAGAAATCATGCCAAAAAAGCATCATTAATCCAGCTTAGCGACCACGAAATCGTCCATACTTCAAGAACGCTGCGGCTGTTGATTTAGCTTGACATATACCCACCCCACCTGGAATTCATTCGGCCCGATTCTCGAATTCCCCATAGTCGCAAATCAGATCGGATTTAGGATCGCGATGGAACCACAGTTAATCTAGACTGTCTATTGCAAGCTCTTCCACACCCCCCTGAAAAATAATCTATTGAACCATATTAAGCCTCTGGGTAGCTCATAAAAAAACGTGAATTTTCATCATTATTTGACGTGGTTTACAGCTCAATTTTATTAAACGAAAATCAGAACAACTTACAAAAAATATAAAATAAAAATGAATTAGATATATAATATTTAGACAGGGTATGGTACGAATCTCATCAAACCCTCCTGGCTCGATACAGCATTAGTCTGGCGTGCGGGTTGAATTTATATAGATTATTAAAGTTAATACCCAAGTATTTGAGTTTATTTTTAGTGTGTATTTAGCATTCGTCTAGTCTAAGGGACAGGTTTTTGCTCTCACCTACTATCCCGGAGGGTTCTTTCCCACTGGCATTGCGAATGCAGATCAGTTCGGATTTAGGGATATTTAGCTTAATACCTCAAGTCTTGTAAAAGTTGTTGATATGGTTAAGGTGTTTTTCTAAATGTAGTAGGACAATAGTCGGATGTGAGTTACTACAGTATGCAATAGTATCGTCAGCATATAGCAGTCCATTTGAGACCAAGTTGTTGTCGATGAGCTGGTGAGGGAAGTCGTTGAGGAAGATATTGTATAGGTGTGGGCCCAAGATGGAACCTTGGGGTACACCGCGGTTACACATACAGATGTTAGACTTAGTTCCCTGGATTTGGATGAAAAAGGTTCTCTCATATAGGAAGCTTTCAATTAGGTTTACAATATGTTGCGGTAGGTTAATCCAAACTAATTTTGGAATAAGGCCGTCTCTGTTTTCAACATCAACTAAACATGCGATTGTACATCGTTTGTCCTGAAGGTTTGTAATTATATCGTTTTGTAATTTTAGAAGGGCGTGTAGTGTAGAGTGACATTTGCGAAAGCCAAATTGGAAATCCGGGATAGGATCAATGGGATTGTCTACAGGTGATGTCAAATTATTTATTATTATGCTTTCCAAGAGCTTACTCACGTTAGACAGTAAAGAAATCGGTCTGATATTATTAATATCAAAGACATTGGGTTTTTTGAGGAATGGTAGGATCATTCCTTCCTTCCAGCAAGCCGGGAAATATGGATTATTGATGCAGTTATTTAATAGATTTGTCAGGTAACATATAGCCGTTGTAGGTAGTTTTTTTATTATAAAATTTGAGATGCCAGTAGGGTCAGAGGATTTTTTTGGTCTAAGGTTTCTGATAATATTTATTTATTTATTTATTTATTTATTTATTAACATCAATTAGAGATCTTATACATCTTCAATTAGACTATCGAATATATAAACAAAAAATTAATAAGTAAATATTTGGTTATATGCCTTGGTAATAATATTATACATACACAATAAATATAAAAAGCTAATTTAAAAAGTACAATAGTAAATTATTTTTTAAAGTTAATCTACTTGAATGAAAATTGAAATCTACATATACAGAAATAAGGTTAGTTTCTCTAACACAGCGAGTTATAGGTTCATTTAGTGCATAATTAACCCTGTGATCATTTTCTCGGAGCAGGCATCTTTCTCTTAGCTGTCGAGATGGTGCGTAAATATCAACTAAAGATAAAAGAAAAGGGCATTTAATATGATTATTAAAAATATCGCTAATGAACATAATTGAAAAGACTTTTCGTCTGTTTGCAAGCGACTGAAGGCCAAGAAGTTTGCATCTAGTAGGGTAGTGGGGAGTTTCGATGTTCCAACCTAATTTCCATATTACAAAACGAGTGAACTTTTTTTGAATACTTTCAATTCTTTTGGAATGAATGTTATAGTAAGGATTCCATATCACACAACAATATTCTAAGATGGACCTAATATATGCCGTATATGGATCCTTAAAGTCTGTAGAGTTGCGTTTTATAAAACCTAACATGGAGTTAGCTTTAGCTACAATGTATTCTTCATGTTTAATAAAATTTAGTTTTGAATCAAAAACTACACCAAGGTCTTTTTTTTCCGAAACTCTATCTAGAACATGATTTTCAATTTTGTATTCGTAGAAAACTGACGAAAAATTGCGACAAAAAGAAAAGCTGTGGCATTTAGAGACGTTTAAAAACAATTGGTTAACTTTACACCACTCTGTTAGCCTAAGGAGGTCATCTTGTAAAAGACGACAATCATCGACAGTCTTTATGCATCGGAAGAATTTCAAATCATCAGCAAAAAGGAGTCGAACGGAATTTTTAAAGATGTCAGGCATGTCATTAATAAAGATGAGAAAGAGAAGTGGACCCAAGTGGCTTCCTTGGGGTACTCCTGATGTAACATTTACAGGGTTCGAGGGTATTTGGTCAATGGATACAAATTGTATGCGACCTATTAAGTATGAATTCAGCCATTTCAACATTCTTGAGTGCAAACCCACACTTTCAATTTTCTCAATCAAAATTGAATGACTGACTCTATTGAAGGCCTTGGCAAAATCGGTGTAAATCACATCGATTTGATATCCTTCTTCGAGCTTATTCAAAATAAAATTGGAAAAGATTGAAAGATTGGTAGTTGTTGATCTTCCTGCAACAAATCCATGTTGAAATGGTGAAATATGTTCTCTCAATAAAAAAGCCAACTTAACGTAAACAATTTTTTCAAAGAGTTTAGGAATAGATGACAGCTTACAAATTGGACGGTAGTTAGATATTTCTTGCTTAGGTCCATTTTTGTGAATAGGAATGATAAAAGATTTTTTCCACTCCGAGAGAAACTCACCGCTCGCAAGAGAGCTATTAAATATATAAAAGAGGGGTACAGAAAGAGCAGCTGCACATTTTTTCAAGACGATTGGAGGGACTCCATCAGGACCGGGATTGTTATCACAATCCAAGTTCAGAAGACCCTCTTCGATTTCGGAAATATTTAACTCTAAATGCCCTATGTCAACCATATGCTGGTAAGTACAATTTTCAGTTCTTCGAGGATGTACTTTATTTGAGGTTGTGTAGTTAGATTTAAAATATTCGCCAAATAAATTACATACAGTTTGGAGATCAGAATATGTAGAACCCATGTATTGCATAGAGCTCGGAATACCAATTGATTTCTTTTTACTATTGATAAAGGACCAAAAACACTTACTATTCCTTTTTAAGTTCGATTCAATTGACACTATATAATTTTTGTAAAGAAATTTGTTAAGAACATCGAATTCACGCGCCAATCTGAGATAATTATTCTTAAATTGAATATTGTTTGGAGAATTACGTGTAAATTTGTAAGCTTTATTTGTTTATTACATAAATTACGAAGTCTGTTATTAAACCACGGGGGCTTTGAATTATTCTTAATTTTGACTTTTGGTACATATATATTAATTGCCTCTTTCAGATTATCCATGAACAAATTATAAGATTGTTCAAACTTAACGAATGAAAATTTAAATTCCACGGAAATTCAGACATATAACTCGCTATGCCATCAAAATTAGCTTTTGCATAGTTAAATTTGTCATTATTATGGTTAACTGATTTAAAATAATCATAAAACGAAAATTGCACAGATAATGCATTATGATGAACAGAGTTAGGAAAAATTGGATACAATGATTTATCAACTGATATAGTTAATTCTCTGTCTGCAAAAACAAGATCGAGTACACGATTAAAATCATTTTTACAACAATTAAATTGAACTAAATCAAAACTAGCAAAAGAATCAATAAGTTCGATTTCATAATCGTTATTCACATTGAAAGATAAAAGTTGAAGCTCTTCGGGATCATAAACCCAATCGATATTGGTTAAATTAAAATCTCCAAGTATAATAATATGTTCACATTCTTTAAGCTTCGATAAATAAAATTGGCAGTTGTTTACATGAATTTTATAAAGTTCTAATGTGCTTCTAGGTGGAATATAACTTACGATAATAAACACGACACAGCGGCTTGCAATGATGACTATGACTATAATTTGATCGATGTCATACGAGTGGGAGTAAGCAGAAGAAGGCAAAAACATTTCAACACATGAGAATGTGTGGCGAACTGCAAGCATTACACCTCCCCCTCTATCTAATCCCGTAGTTGTGGAGCAGCGATCTTTTCGAAAGACTGAATAATCATTATTATTTAAAATTTCGGCATTATGGTGGTTGCTTGTCAACCAAGTCTCGGTAAGCGCAATGAAGTCATATTGTTTAGAAGATGAAGATAAAAACAATGTCTGTAATTTAGTACGCATGCCTCCAATGTTTTGGTAATAACCTTAGAGATCATTACGAGAATAATACTTGGAGAGTGAAGGAGAAGAAGAAGAACGAAGAAACGGTGAAGTTGGTTGTCACTGAGATGGTAGCTGATCGGCGGGCGTAGATGTTGGTTGTGGTGGTAGAGATGGTTGTGATGATGATTCAGGCGGGGGTGGTGGTTGCAGCGGCAGGTGTAATGATGTTGATGGTAATGAATCCTGTTGAGGGGCGAGAGCTGATATATTAGTGTGGGAAGAGTGATGTTTGCTTTCTCGCGAAACAACTTTTTTTATTTGGACAAAACATGACCATAAAGAAGAATCCATCATAGACGACACTTTGGAAGATGGTACACTAAGTTTAAATGATACAAACTTTAGTTTTGTTAAATCGGCATCCTATTTAACTAACATATAGCATTTAAACAGATTAGTTGGAAGGTTTGATTTTTTCGATATGTGGTTAATGATGTCATCAGGTTTTGTTTCAATATTAAATCTTGATATCTTCTTCAATATCTCAGCGTCAATGAGGATGTTATTGGCTGAGGGGCTAGAGGCCTTATTTTGTGAGTCAAATATAAAAACGTGTCCAGGCTTATTACGTCGAACAGAGGTGGTTTCAATTGTTTGCACAATGCGCGATTCGTTGGTTATAGTCTCATTGTTTAATATGATTTTACTACACAGTGAACTCTTTTTGTTGCCCATTAGCCTGAACATTTCTTTGAGGCCCAGGTTTAATATTGGTGAGTCTGTGGCTGAGTTGTTTGTTAAGCCAAATATTAACTTTTTCACTAATAATATTGTTGAGTAGGGAAATCCTCGATGAAAGCTCTTTATATTGGGCGTTTACCCTATAATATGATCTATGAAATATGTCCTTAAGTCGTCTCTGCCAACCATGCTTAACTTTGAACAATTTATCAATTTCTTTGGGTAAATTTTTATATTTTTTAAAAGAAGCAGAGGATTGAGAAGAGTTCATTGTCAATGTAGTTTGAAGGGCAGTGTTGAAGAGAGTTATGTATTTATCAATTTCATCTTTTGAGAGGCAGGTTATATCACTAGTGAATATAGGTTATACCGGATGTTAGCTAATTTATATCTTAATGTTTCGAAAATTGAAACCTTATCAACGCCATTGACTATGTTTTTAATTTCAGCTAGTATTTCAGACTCTAAATAGTCTGACGTGAGTCCTCTGAGGGCAGCATAGGAGGTTTTATCCTCCTTTAACGTGTAAGAGTGTGCTTGCGCATTTTCGGTGCTTCTCAGCTCACCCATTAGCTCTCTATGAATAATCGGACTATTAACATATAACCTGCTTGTGTTACCGCGGTTCACTACTTTGTATTGAAAATCAACAGACTTATCCCGGAAGTCAGAAACAAGTGTTTTAATATCAATATTCTTCATAATAATAGGAAGGCATCCACTGTATGGTTTGTATGTTGAGTCACTGAGCTGTCTTCAGTTCTCTTGCTGCGCTTCTTTTTTGGTTCATGTTCTGAATTGCTGATATTGTTTTGTTCCAGTTGATGTGTAATTGCAGTATTGAGTTTTCTTTTATTGATTGTGTGTATTTTTATGTCCAAGATGGCAAACGGGTTTTCACTAGGGATCGAAGTCCCTTCCTTATTTGTGCGAGAGGCGGTTGCGGCAGCCATGTGTTTTTTTGGTGGAAGCTGCCATTAATTTATTGTCGGGCTACGTACCTCATCATCTTCGATGTGCGTTATGGTTTGTTCCATTAATGTTGTTGAAAAGTTTGCTGGTGTATGAGGTTCTGTAGGTGTAGGGTGCTCTACTGTCGGCAAGATTTGTGATGCTGTTATTGGGACATATAGTGATTCGTCTGGTAGAATACCGCCGTAGTCGAGATCTTGATCGGCGGAGCTATTTACTTGGCCACTTAGGCCAAGCATATGGTACGCTGCGTCCATCTTCGGGTCATATGGTGGTTTTTTGGACGGGGGCTGATCCACCGTAGGTCTCGTTTATGGTTTCGTCTGGTACTGTATCACGTGTCTTTGTGTAGATCCACTACAATTATGTTGGTTTTTGTGCATCCTGCTCCAGATAAACGATGGATGTAACTATATTGTCCGGGCAAGGCACTAAAAATGCCAAAAGGGACGCAAGCCCTCGTGGCTAGGAGTTAATCCACCACTCTCAATCAGGATGTTACCAATAAATTGATTCATCCGCTTTTAATATTTTGAAATTTGGAAACTTTATAAAAAACACTTTATTTTTAGGCTATTTTTGTGTTAAAATAGATTATGAGCTTCGTAAAATTTAAGATTTATTTTTTTTCACAGCTTGAAGTTACAACCTCTACGTTCAATGGCTGTTCGTCTTTTGTCCCCACTTCCGATATTTGTTCTGAAATTGAACATCTTTTTTTATTGTTTTGTCATCTGTCAAAATTCCCAACTCGAACTGAGTAAACTGGTCTTTTCTTGTGGTGGAATTTAGGCACGTATGCATTAATATACTATAGTTTGCTTCTAATTTTGATTGAATTTTCTTCATTTTGAAAATACAATTAATAAATATTGCTTAATTTGTAAATCAGAATCAACAAACAGCTTTTATTAGTATGTTTTTTGTTTGATAACGGCCTTTAAAAATAGAATTTAACTAAAAAGCAATTTATTTTTTAAATTTTTAATTTAACGGATTTACATTTTGAATATATAAGCTCACCATATCTACCAAAAGTGCAAATGAGCACTCCTCTCTTTCGATAAGACTGTGTTGGTGTCTGTCCCTTTTAAAATGACGGGCAACTAACACATGCTTGTCGAAACGGAGGAAATGCTCTCAATTTAGCTTGTAGGGTGAAAGAGAACGAACCCTCGAAGTCGTGCCTCTATGTTAGTTTCTCTATAATGAGAATGTGGACTACTCTTTGTTACTTTCTATTCTTTTACAATTAAAAATTAAAAAATAATAATGTGCTTACACTTGGTCAGTTAACTCATCAATTTCAGACTGTTCTGTTGTTAGTTGAGGCCATGGAATGTTCTCGTTGAAGCCATCATCTGCAGTTTCTTGATCGTTTTGATTTTCTGGCTCGAACGCGACGGGAACTTCCAACAATTCGTTCACTATTTCTTTTTTAATTCCATTCTTTTTTAACGCTCTGTTGAATGCTGAATTATGTTTTCAGAGTCTATTCAAGGTTTTCTTAAGTAAACTGTAGGAACTGCATCAGGTTTTAAAAGATGATATGCTGTAAACCATATTCAAAAAAAAAATCATGTGAAATCTGGCAGTGAATTGTTATCGTTTAGCTAACCCATTTCAAACGTCGCATTATTTGAGAAACTATTTTTCAAAAAATGCAAGCTGCAAATGCGAGCCGTTTGGATATTGATTTGATCCTTTCTTATGCAGAACAAAGTCCACTGCTTCGAAAGATTTAAATTACCTTTTGGAAATATATGAAAACTGGA
Organism: Philhelius pedissequus; assembly: GCA_910595825.1. NCBI lineage: Eukaryota > Metazoa > Arthropoda > Insecta > Diptera > Syrphidae > Philhelius > Philhelius pedissequus. The sequence continues at coordinate 140,358,862 of OU343160.1, forward strand.
ATCGGTTGTGATTTTTTTTCTCATGTCGTTGTTACATCCAAAAACCGAACAGCCACACATTTTTCTATTTTATTTATCGATTAATATAATATATATATATACATATGTCATAAACAATAAAACTCCGAATCACTTCAATATTTTCAAATTACTTTAATCCACTTCCTTTCTTAACATTAAACAGAGTGAAATTCGCGCCAAAAATACTCGCTTGTATCATTTTAGTGTCCGTGATATCACTATAATTTGACAACCAACACCGTACATGCACAATGCCATATCTTTAGTAGTTGTATCATGTATTGAAATCATAGTTTTATGAGTTATATTTGGTTGTGGTTGTAATACGTGTTAAATACTTGTCAATTAACAGCTGACGACCTAACAACGAATAAAACATGATTTACAAATCGAAGCCACGATAGCGCTAAATTTCGGGCTTTGGCTTCTGGCTCCCGTCGCGGACGGACGTGTTTTTCCGTCTGGAGAAATAGAAAAAAAAAGATTTTAAAAAATAATAAAAATAGTTTAATTAAATTAACTAAAGTAAAAGTATGTTAAGGTAACATAAAGAATTGCAAATGCAAACGTTTAATCGGGGTTTTTTGGTCACTTATTGCAAATAAAAAACTTTATTTCACAATTTTTTCCTACGTTTCGTCGGTCTTTCTCGACTTCATCAGGGTTTGTTTACTAAATCTATATAAAACACAATATTAACAATTTACACTCTTAAACATTTTTGAATTTAGACTTACATGAAAAAAAAAACTTTTATGTTTACATTTAATAATGGTTAAACGGTGATTTAATACTATTGAATATTCTTAAGAAAGAAATTGAATTATTTAACATTTAACAGTAAAATATGCAAAATTATTAATAACAAAATAAGTTGAAAATCAAACAAATAAAAACCTACACCGCAGCACTTTAAAAAACCTTGTTCAAAACAAACATGTAATTTAAATGTTATTCAAATTTTCTTATTCCGCTCTTAATGCAAGAGAATAACTTGCTATTGTGTTGTCTTTATCCTCTTGTATGTTCATTGTTTTGTTTATGTTTTGTGATACGTAGACCATGGTTCTTATTTCCTGATTTATTTTAAATTTATATTTAATCGTAAGCAATTCGTTTTTTTTCTGGTTTGACTTGACAGAAATGGTTACTTATTGGGTTTTATACGTTCACAAATGCACAATATATTTTTCAGCAATGTATCAGAGGCTGTGCGACACCGAACGCCCCGAATGTGTACCAACAACTTTTTCCAAAAAAAAAACCTATTGATTTCGAGTAATATTGAAAAAAACTGATTTTTACCCCCTTTCTCCTCTCTAACATTTTTTACACCACTCCAAATTTAGGATACTTTTTAGAAAATGACTAGGAGGTAAAAATGAAACCACCAGAATTCAGCTTTGTCGGAATTTTTTCGAATTGAATATTTTATTTTCCTGGACTAATAAGTAAGATTATGTATCCGAAATTGCAAAATACAAATTTTATATTTTTGATTATTAATAAAATAAACATTAAACAAAACTTTCACGATGGCCGGCACAACAATTGAACAAATAAATTAAGATGTTACGTTTGCTTGCTGAGACTGTCAAAGGTGGAATCATAGAGAAAATAATTAAATAGAGGCGCGACTCGTACCCCCCTTGCCAAGAAAAATCTTGAAATCAGTACTTACGCCAAGCTCTAATTTCCAAACTACTTGCTTGATTTCGATGATTGTAACGGTTCTGAGTGTAAATTAACCTAAGCTTCTAAATCCCTGCAATCATTTTAAATTAAAAAAATTATTTCGAAAAATTGCTATCTAAAAGTAGTTTCTTCGTGTTTTAAAAAAAATGAAAAATTACAAAATTACTTTCAGATGCAAATTTTTTGTAATATTTGCTCGAATTGAAAACGGTTTCAAGAATTTACAAGCTGACATAAATTAAAACTCAAAACAGTTTCAATCATCGAGATCAAGCAAGTACTTTGGAAATGACAGCTTGTCCAAAGTAGCAAATCCAAGAAATTTCTACTGATATCAAGAAAAATCTTGAAATCAGTACTTACGCCAAGCTCTAATTTCCAAACTACTTGCTTGATTTCGATGATGTAACGGTTCTGAGCGTAAATTAACCTTAGCTTCTAAGTCCCTGCAATCATTTTAAATTCAAAAAATTATTTCGAAAAATTGCTATCTAAAAGTAGTTCTTTCCTGTTTTTAAAATTAGACCGTTTTTTTTTAAAGGTGAAGTTGAATAAACATTCCCGAAAATAAACAAAGAATCATATACATGTATATATATATAAATATTGTATTAATGACAACACAAAATAATTAAAATTATTATTATTATTCATTACAAAAAAGTTTGCTGCTCACAGAGATATATAGAACATTATGAAGAATAGAATAAGATCACATTTTTGCCAGGAACACAATCAATGTTAATTATTATGATCCTTTCTTATTTCAATATTGGATGATGTGGTGTCTTCTGTTGAAGATTATGTAGCAGTTTTTGAGGCAGAATCATCTGCAACAGTTGTCGCCTGTGCTTCGCGTCGTCGGTGTTAGTGTGTGTGTCGTCATCGGTCTCATTGACTGCAGCAGATATTTCTCCATTGAACTGAATCAAAACACAAGGCTCCATGGCATACGCAAGCCGTTTCATAGAAATTGGATTCACACGCAGCAAATTTCCCACAAAAACTATCTGTAAAATAAAAATTAAATAATCTGTAAATATTTAGAGATTATGAAATCCGATTTTATGATTTTCGATTACTAATGGATGCTATGATAGATTTTTCAAGATTCGCAGTAGATTTTCGATTGCGATGGATTCTGAGATAGGGCCGATTTATTAGTTTTAAATTTCGAGTTTTCTTTAATGTAACTAATCTTTGACGCTGTTAGTATGTAGGTCCAATTATCATTAGGTAAGTTTAAAACGGATGTAGGTAAGTTCTTAGTATAATGAATAGAATTATTGTATGTTTCAGGAAATAGTTACTAGGTACCTACCTACAAATGTATATTTAAATCTATGTTATGGATTTTAATTCTGTAAATTGGGATGGTAAAATGTACCTACATTACATACATATGTATGTATATGGAGCCTAGGTATGTAAATATGTAGGTAGATAACAATGTATAATGAAAGTGTTGGATGGTTATGGTTAGGTAGATCCATATATGCATATAAAACTTTATATGATAGTTTTAATATACATAATATTCATTTGATTTTTAAAGATATATATTTATATAAATGTCAGAGAGTCCACGTAGTACATAATGTATGTAGGTTGGTACCTATTCAGTGACCTAGATATCAGAAACTACTAACTCGATTTGCGTTTTGTACGTAATTTATTATTTTTGAAATGGAAATTAAGAGAATAGTCAAATGTTTATAAATTTAATTTGCTCTGGCCCGATCCAAATTCATAACTTCAAGTTTCTATTTTTCATTTTTATTTATTAGTTTTAAACTAAATTTGAATATTTTTTAATGTAGCTAAACATTGACGCTATTAGTAGGTAGGTCCAAATATGTAGGTAAGTTTTTAGTATAATGGATTGAATGGATGATTCAAGGAATAGTTACTTAGGTACCTACATACCTACAAATTTATGTTTAAATCTATATTATAGATTTTAATTACGGAAATTAGGATGATAACTGTGTACCTACACTACATACAGATATGAATATGTAGGCATGTAAATGTGTATACATACAATGCACATTGAAAGTGTAAGTTGGTTATAAGTAGGTAGATATATGCATATTTTTATATGATAGGTGCAATATACATAATATTCATTTGATTTTTAATGATATATAGGTATATAAATGTATGAGAGCCCAAATAGTGTATACTGTAAGTAGGTAGGTATTCAGTGACGCAGATAGCAAAAACATGTGTATGTATGTAATTTAGTCATTATTATGCGTAAAAATGAAATATAATTAGGTAGAAGAAATGGATATATATATTTATATGGACCGATAGAGAGATAGACGGAATATCAAGTTTGATTAAAATTTCGGGTTCGATTTTTTTAAATTGTAAAATTTTGCAAAAAGGTAATCCGTAATTCTAGACCACAAAAAAATGATTTTATTGATTTTTCGTAAATTTGTTATAGTCATTATTTTTTTTATAACATAACTTATTATAATAAAATATACTAGCAATCCATTAAACAAAAAAAAAATTTTACTTATTATACTTACTATGAATTCTTTTCATTTTTCGTCGTTGAGTAGTTCTACCTCTTTGTTGGTTGATAAATATTTGCTTTGTTCCTGATATTGAAATTCATCGGAAAGTAAAAGCTTGCGGCAAATTGTTGCCATATTTTTTATAAATAAATTAAACGCAGGGTTGGATCGTATGTACTTGCTCTTGTGTTCGATCACATTGTTAGTAGAAAAGGTTTAATATTACGAAACGTTATATTAACAAAAGATTATGTCTCACACTATTCTTACATCCGGTGGGAGTTGCTTTGAAGCACGGAAAATGCTAGACAATCCATGCATATGTTTCTTTTACTGTCAATGCTTTCTCTTTGGAGAATTCGATTGCCATGAAGATGAAGGAATTGTTGGGAGTTAGAAGTTAAATATAATATTTTATTTTTGTGTAAAGTTTCAACTAACTTACCTACAGCTATATGGCTGTTTATTGTGTGTATGCATCAATGGATTATATGGCACATTGGAAAATTTTGCTTTGGTGGAGTGGGAGTTTTTCCAGTTCCTGCATGGACAAATGTCTCCATTGCAGTGGCCATATAGACTTGTGAAGCCACAACTTCCAGAGCGTTCATAACAGCTTCGGTGGCTTTTCGTCTTCCCAAGTAAAGCAAGCCCAGTATCGATGAAGGTGGAACGATTCGATCCAGCGTAAAGAAATTCTTAGTCACATAATTGTACCAAACCGCATGGAGCAATTGTTTTTCAATTTAATCAGAAAGCAATGAATGAGCTGTTGCTGTACAGTCATTTGTTGCCATTCTCGCTCAAAAGCTTGTCCAGTCCAAATCCGGCATTAGCGAAGCCATTTACAAAACTTGCAGCCAGATTCTGCATTCCTGAGTCCACTTGAATCAATGGGAAATTATTTCTTAATTAAACTTTTTTATGTGTACAACAATTCCCAGAACATATTTCAATCGAAACGAAGAACTAAAACTTGAAAAGAAAAACAGATAACATTCATCCAATTGTGTAAGACATTCTAATAAGAACAGAATTATAAAAAAATATTTACGTAAAAAAAGGTAACGGAAACCCTCACTGTATTATTTATAATTTAAGTGCAATATGCATATGTACATAAGATCCATGTGATTTTTAAAGATACATAATTATGTATATATAAATGTATGACGGCCTACATCGTATGAAGTATTCAGTTCAGTTATTTTGGAAATAAATATTTTTTTTTAAACAGACAGACGTAATTGAGGGAAGCACTTTTTGGTGTTTTCTATGATCGTAATGTCATGTTTGATTGTAATTTTTATTACGAATGTATCAACCACAAGATCGAAAATTGTTTGGTGCAGTTCTAAATTTTTGTTCGTACTTACTATGGGCACTTCCCATAGAACCACTTTTCATATTTTCGACTTTCTCAACATTGAATGAACTGAATAAAATAATTTTTTTATATAAATGCTCCCTAAAATTGTTAATAAAACTTCTACCAAATTTTCAAAAAAAAAATGTTTCGATTTTTAAAAAATAAATACAATTTTTATTGAAAAATCGATTTTTCAAAAACTAGTTACAGACTTTTTTTTAAATTTGAATTTTATATGTATATTAATAATATCTTAAAATGTTTTCGAAATTTTATACTTAAAAAATTTATTTATTAAAAAACCGCTCCAACGATTTTTGAATTTTATTTTGATATATTCTTAAAGAATTCAAATTGCATCTTTGTTTTGCCTCAAACTATAAATGCTAAGCAATATAAAACCATTTAATTATGTGTATTATCCATTTATGTCTATACCTCATTATTATTCCCTTTTTACTAATCTTTGCGTTTGTCACTGAATACTACATAAAATGTACGACCTCATACATTTATATATACACATGTGTCTTTAAAAATCACATGAATCTTATGTATGCATATTGCAGATTACATATTTACATAAAAAGTTATCGCTCACCTTTATTGGACAACCCGTTGCAAAGATATAGTTGAAAATCTATTCACTGTTCACCTTGAAATACATAATCTGAAAATACTTTGAAGTGTATCTTTGGAACGGGTTATCCTAAAACCTTGGTTGATACCTTTTTGTAATCTACTCTTGATACTCTCAAAATCAGCATCAAAAGTTTTTATGTAGAAGCCTTATTGCAAAAAATCACTCTTGAAATACGCATATTTAGAATGATGTATGCGTATTCCTGGAGCAATTTTTTTTACTACAACTTCTTTACAAAAAATGTTGATGCTTTCTTTGAAAGTATGGAGTGCTGATTGTAAAAAGATATCGCTCACCTTTATTGGACAACCCGTTGCAAAGATATAGTTCAAAATCTATTCGTATTCTATATTAAATAGTATGTGTCTAAGAATCACATGAATCTTATGTATGCAGATTGCACCTAAATTATAAAGTTATATGCATATAGCTACCTACCCACCTACATCCTTCATTTTCATTATTATATGCACATGTTTACATACTTAGCTTCCATAAATATATATATATATATATATTTTACTATCCTAACTTACATAATTCAAATCCATAACAAAGATTTAAATATACATTTGTAGATTGGTATTTACCTAAGTAACTATTCTTTTAATCATCTATCCGACAATTCATTATACTAAGAATTAAAGTAATCTTAACTACATCGGCCTAAACAGCTTTAATGTCTAGATACATTAAGGTTGTTAGCTACAACAGCAAGTTCGTGCTATCCAGTCTTAGAAAAAGCAGGAGTTTTTTTTTTTATTCTATACTATACTATACTATGAGGCTTACCTTCTCCTTCCATTCCTTGATCATATCGGTACTATCAGCTGGCATTTGATCCGTATAAACCATACACATGTATCCGGATTCGCGAAAGCATCTCTCAACTTCCAGTACTTCATCTGCCGAATTGCACAAGACTGCACAACGCTCCAACTGATATGCGCACTTATCCAAACATTTCATAACAACCGACATCTTTTCGGAGTTACTTTGCAATTTAATGGAAACTTTAGCCTTGGCATAGACTGCAGCTTCTAAATAGTCTGCAATGCACAACAAAGGCTGATTAGCAATCCTTACAAAATTAATAAATCGCCGAGTCCATGTCTTGGAAGTGACCACCAGTTGAAATGGAATCTTTTCATCTTGAAGAACTGGAGAGATAAGCTTGAAGAGGGTTTCATCAAACTCGGGATTCTCATTCATTATGCTCTCCAAGTTTTCCTTCTCGTTGGCCTCGAGCAAACGCTGCCGCACGGTGGTGTAATTACGCACACCACACCCATTAAGCAGTTCAATTTTAACATCTTCGTTGTTTCGAAGTCCATATGCTGGGACAATACTAATTTTTGGTGTTGTGCTAGCCAAAATGCGTCGACAATGACGAGAAATACTCTCAACCTGAACGGACGATGGTGCGATTATAATAACAGCTGAACCATAGGTCGGCAGAATGCCTTTCGATTCTAGATGGAAACTCAACATGCTACAAGCCGGAGGCAAATAACACCAGGTTTTACCAGTTCTATTCGAGTTGATCACACAAAAGCAATTGCCACGAACTAAATGCGACCAAGCGTACGCTTGGATGCGATACATTTTATTCAATCGCATGTGCTCCATTTCTTGGTGGATTTCTGCTGTTAACAAGGCATTCTTCATGCGATCAATTGGTTTAACATTGTTTTTACTGTGAGCCAATACAAGATGCTTAACGAAATTTGTTTTCAAAGTAGCTTTACCAATGACTTCGGGAAGATTAAGATTGGTTTGGTATGATGGAAGATAAGAATTAGTTAAATTACGAAAGTATTTAATAAAGTATATAAAAGCAAAAAAACCTTCTAATTGGGCTGCTTAAGTACTTTTATGATGATTTTCTTTTACAGAACGAATGAAATTCCTCGTCAAATAAAAAACGATTTAAGTAAAATTAATTCTGTCATGTTTTTTTTCGTGAATTATCAATAATTGTTGTGTATTTTTGTTGGGCTACGAAAAAATATTTTTCGTAAAGTTATTGAAACTTTTTTACCAATTTTATATTTACGTATCTCAATATATTCTTTTCTGGACGACAAATAATCACAAAGAGGTATAAAATGATTTCAGACAGTTCTAACTAACTAGGATGCTTAGTTAGCCGCAAATCGAGTTTAAAAAAAATATGTCGATTTTAAAAACTATTCTGTGAACCCTGATGTAGTTTCTTTAAGTCTGAAATGAGGCAAAAGGAGGTGGAAGTAGGTAGGGTGGAAGTGGAAGCTGCCATAAAAAGATAAAAATTGAGTAGAAATATATGAGAATAGGAAGCGGGTAGGATGGGACTGTGAGGGAGTAGAATGTCCGCTATGGAGGCGATGGCATGCTTGCTACACTCGACTAAGCTCGCCGGATTAGCCAGACTTCGAATATTCCAAAAAAAAAAACAGAAATCATGCCAAAAAAGCATCATTAATCCAGCTTAGCGACCACGAAATCGTCCATACTTCAAGAACGCTGCGGCTGTTGATTTAGCTTGACATATACCCACCCCACCTGGAATTCATTCGGCCCGATTCTCGAATTCCCCATAGTCGCAAATCAGATCGGATTTACGATCGCGATGGAACCACAGTTAATCTAGACTGTCTATTGCAAGCTCTTCCACACCCCCCTGAAAAATAATCTATTGAACCATATTAAGCCTCTGGGTAGCTCATAAAAAAACGTGAATTTTCATCATTATTTGACGTGGTTTACAGCTCAATTTTATTAAACGAAAATCAGAACAACTTACAAAAAATATAAAATAAAAATGAATTAGATATATAATATTTAGACAGGGTATGGTACGAATCTCATCAAACCCTCCTGGCTCGATACAGCATTAGTCTGGCGTGCGGGTTGAATTTATATAGATTATTAAAGTTAATACCCAAGTATTTGAGTTTATTTTTAGTGTGTATTTAGCATTCGTCTAGTCTAAGGGACAGGTTTTTGCTCTCACCTACTATCCCGGAGGGTTCTTTCCCACTGGCATTGCGAATGCAGATCAGTTCGGATTTAGGGATATTTAGCTTAATACCTCAAGTCTTGTAAAAGTTGTTGATATGGTTAAGGTGTTTTTCTAAATGTAGTAGGACAATAGTCGGATGTGAGTTACTACAGTATGCAATAGTATCGTCAGCATATAGCAGTCCATTTGAGACCAAGTTGTTGTCGATGAGCTGGTGAGGGAAGTCGTTGAGGAAGATATTGTATAGGTGTGGGCCCAAGATGGAACCTTGGGGTACACCGCGGTTACACATACAGATGTTAGACTTAGTTCCCTGGATTTGGATGAAAAAGGTTCTCTCATATAGGAAGCTTTCAATTAGGTTTACAATATGTTGCGGTAGGTTAATCCAAACTAATTTTGGAATAAGGCCGTCTCTGTTTTCAACATCAACTGAACATGCGATTGTACATCGTTTGTCCTGAAGGTTTGTAATTATATCGTTTTGTAATTTTAGAAGGGCGTGTAGTGTAGAGTGACATTTGCGAAAGCCAAATTGGAAATCCGGGATAGGATCAATGGGATTGTCTACAGGTGATGTCAAATTATTTATTATTATGCTTTCCAAGAGCTTACTCACGTTAGACAGTAAAGAAATCGGTCTGATATTATTAATATCAAAGACATTGGGTTTTTTGAGGAATGGTAGGATCATTCCTTCCTTCCAGCAAGCCGGGAAATATGGATTATTGATGCAGTTATTTAATAGATTTGTCAGGTAACATATAGCCGTTGTAGGTAGTTTTTTTATTATAAAATTTGAGATGCCAGTAGGGTCAGAGGATTTTTTTGGTCTAAGGTTTCTGATAATATTTATTTATTTATTTATTAACATCAATTAGAGATCTTATACATCTTCAATTAGACTATCGAATATATAAACAAAAAATTAATAAGTAAATATTTGGTTATATGCCTTGGTAATAATATTATACATACACAATAAATATAAAAAGCTAATTTAAAAAGTACAATAGTAAATTATTTTTTAAAGTTAATCTACTTGAATGAAAATTGAAATCTACATATACAGAAATAAGGTTAGTTTCTCTAACACAGCGAGTTATAGGTTCATTTAGTGCATAATTAACCCTGTGATCATTTTCTCGGAGCAGGCATCTTTCTCTTAGCTGTCGAGATGGTGCGTAAATATCAACTAAAGATAAAAGAAAAGGGCATTTAATATGATTATTAAAAATATCGCTAATGAACATAATTGAAAAGACTTTTCGTCTGTTTGCAAGCGACTGAAGGCCAAGAAGTTTGCATCTAGTAGGGTAGTGGGGAGTTTCGATGTTCCAACCTAATTTCCATATTACAAAACGAGTGAACTTTTTTTGAATACTTTCAATTCTTTTGGAATGAATGTTATAGTAAGGATTCCATATCACACAACAATATTCTAAGATGGACCTAATATATGCCGTATATAGGGATTTTAGAGTATATGGATCCTTAAAGTCTGTAGAGTTGCGTTTTATAAAACCTAACATGGAGTTAGCTTTAGCTACAATGTATTTTCTTCATGTTTAATAAAATTTAGTTTTGAATCAAAAACTACACCAAGGTCTTTTTTTCCGAAACTCTATCTAGAACATGATTTTCAATTTTGTATTCGTAGAAAACTGACGAAAAATTGCGACAAAAAGAAAAGCTGTGGCATTAGAGACGTTTAAAAACAATTGGTTAACTTTACACCACTCTGTTAGCCTAAGGAGGTCATCTTGTAAAAGACGACAATCATCGACAGTCTTTATGCATCGGAAGAATTTCAAATCATCAGCAAAAAGGAGTCGAACGGAATTTTTAAAGATGTCAGGCATGTCATTAATAAAGATGAGAAAGAGAAGTGGACCCAAGTGGCTTCCTTGGGGTACTCCTGATGTAACATTTACAGGGTTCGAGGGTATTTGGTCAATGGATACAAATTGTATGCGACCTATTAAGTATGAATTCAGCCATTTCAACATTCTTGAGTGCAAACCCACACTTTCAATTTTCTCAATCAAAATTGAATGACTGACTCTATTGAAGGCCTTGGCAAAATCGGTGTAAATCACATCGATTTGATATCCTTCTTCGAGCTTATTCAAAATAAAATTGGAAAAGATTGAAAGATTGGTAGTTGTTGATCTTCCTGCAACAAATCCATGTTGAAATGGTGAAATATGTTCTCTCAATAAAAAAGCCAACTTAACGTAAACAATTTTTTCAAAGAGTTTAGGAATAGATGACAGCTTACAAATTGGACGGTAGTTAGATATTTCTTGCTTAGGTCGATTTTTGTGAATAGGAATGATAAAAGATTTTTTCCACTCCGAGAGAAACTCACCGCTCGCAAGAGAGCTATTAAATATATAAAAGAGGGGTACAGAAAGAGCAGCTGCACATTTTTTCAAGACGATTGGAGGGACTCCATCAGGACCGGGATTGTTATCACAATCCAAGTTCAGAAGACCCTCTTCGATTTCGGAAATATTTAACTCTAAATGACCTATGTCAACCATATGCTGGTAAGTACAATTTTCAGTTCTTCGAGGATGTACTTTATTTGAGGTTGTGTAGTTAGATTTAAAATATTCGCCAAATAAATTACATACAGTTTGGAGATCAGAATATGTAGAACCCATGTATTGCATAGAGCTCGGAATACCAATTGATTTCTTTTTACTATTGATTAAGGACCAAAAACACTTACTATTCCTTTTTAAGTTCGATTCAATTGACACTATATAATTTTTGTAAAGAAATTTGTTAAGAACATCGAATTCACGCGCCAATCTGAGATAATTATTCTTAAATTGAATATTGTTTGGAGAATTACGTGTAAATTTGTAAGCTTTATTTGTTTATTACATAAATTACGAAGTCTGTTATTAAACCACGGGGGCTTTGAATTATTCTTAATTTTGACTTTTGGTACATATATATTAATTGCCTCTTTCAGATTATCCATGAACAAATTATAAGATTGTTCAAACTTAACGAATGAAAATTTAAATTCCACGGAAATTCAGACATATAACTCGCTATGCCATCAAAATTAGCTTTTGCATAGTTAAATTTGTCATTATTATGGTTAACTGATTTAAAATAATCATAAAACGAAAATTGCACAGATAATGCATTATGATGAACAGAGTTAGGAAAAATTGGATACAATGATTTATCAACTGATATAGTTAATTCTCTGTCTGCAAAAACAAGATCGAGTACACGATTAAAATCATTTTTACAACAATTAAATTGAACTAAATCAAAACTAGCAAAAGAATCAATAAGTTCGATTTCATAATCGTTATTCACATTGAAAGATAAAAGTTGAAGCTCTTCGGGATCATAAACCCAATCGATATTGGTTAAATTAAAATCTCCAAGTATAATAATATGTTCACATTCTTTAAGCTTCGATAAATAAAATTGGCAGTTGTTTACATGAATTTTATAAAGTTCTAATGTGCTTCTAGGTGGAATATAACTTACGATAATAAACACGACACAGCGGCTTGCAATGATGACTATGACTATAATTTGATCGATGTCATACGAGTGGGAGTAAGCAGAAGAAGGCAAAAACATTTCAACACATGAGAATGTGTGGCGAACTGCAAGCATTACACCTCCCCCTCTATCTAATCCCGTAGTTGTGGAGCAGCGATCTTTTCGAAAGACTGAATAATCATTATTATTTAAAATTTCGGCATTATGGTGGTTGCTTGTCAACCAAGTCTCGGTAAGCGCAATGAAGTCATATTGTTTAGAAGATGAAGATAAAAACAATGTCTGTAATTTAGTACGCATGCCTCCAATGTTTTGGTAATAACCTTAGAGATCATTACGAGAATAATACTTGGAGAGTGAAGGAGAAGAAGAAGAACGAAGAAACGGTGAAGTTGGTTGTCACTGAGATGGTAGCTGATCGGCGGGCGTAGATGTTGGTTGTGGTGGTAGAGATGGTTGTGATGATGATTCAGGCGGGGGTGGTGGTTGCAGCGGCAGGTGTAATGATGTTGATGGTAATGAATCCTGTTGAGGGGCGAGAGCTGATATATTAGTGTGGGAAGAGTGATGTTTGCTTTCTCGCGAAACAACTTTTTTTATTTGGACAAAACATGACCATAAAGAAGAATCCATCATAGACGACACTTTGGAAGATGGTACACTAAGTTTAAATGATACAAACTTTAGTTTTGTTAAATCGGCATCCTATTTAACTAACATATAGCATTTAAACAGATTAGTTGGAAGGTTTGATTTTTTCGATATGTGGTTAATGATGTCATCAGGTTTTGTTTCAATATTAAATCTTGATATCTTCTTCAATATCTCAGCGTCAATGAGGATGTTATTGGCTGAGGGGCTAGAGGCCTTATTTTGTGAGTCAAATATAAAAACGTGTCCAGGCTTATTACGTCGAACAGAGGTGGTTTCAATTGTTTGCACAATGCGCGATTCGTTGGTTATAGTCTCATTGTTTAATATGATTTTACTACACAGTGAACTCTTTTTGTTGCCCATTAGCCTGAACATTTCTTTGAGGCCCAGGTTTAATATTGGTGAGTCTGTGGCTGAGTTGTTTGTTAAGCCAAATATTAACTTTTTCACTAATAATATTGTTGAGTAGGGAAATCCTCGATGAAAGCTCTTTATATTGGGCGTTTACCCTATAATATGATCTATGAAATATGTCCTTAAGTCGTCTCTGCCAACCATGCTTAACTTTGAACAATTTATCAATTTCTTTGGGTAAATTTTTATATTTTTTAAAAGAAGCAGAGGATTGAGAAGAGTTCATTGTCAATGTAGTTTGAAGGGCAGTGTTGAAGAGAGTTATGTATTTATCAATTTCATCTTTTGAGAGGCAGGTTATATCACTAGTGAATATAGGTTATACCGGATGTTAGCTAATTTATATCTTAATGTTTCGAAAATTGAAACCTTATCAACGCCATTGACTATGTTTTTAATTTCAGCTAGTATTTCAGACTCTAAATAGTCTGACGTGAGTCCTCTGAGGGCAACATAGGAGGTTTTATCCTCCTTTAACGTGTAAGAGTGTGCTTGCGCATTTTCGGTGCTTCTTAGCTCACCCATTAGCTCTCTATGAATAATCGGACTATTAACATATAACCTGCTTGTGTTACCGCGGTTCACTACTTTGTATTGAAAATCAACAGACTTATCCCGGAAGTCAGAAACAAGTGTTTTAATATCAATATTCTTCATAATAATAGGAAGGCATCCACTGTATGGTTTGTATGTTGAGTCACTGAGCTGTCTTCAGTTCTCTTGCTGCGCTTCTTTTTTGGTTCATGTTCTGAATTGCTGATATTGTTTTGTTCCAGTTGATGTGTAATTGCAGTATTGAGTTTTCTTTTATAGATTGTGTGTATTTTTATGTCCAAGATGGCAAACGGGTTTTCACTAGGGATTGAAGTCCCTTCCTTATTTGTGCGAGAGGCGGTTGCGGCAGCCATGTGTTTTTTTGGTGGAAGCTGCCATTAATTTATTGTCGGGCTACGTACCTCATCATCTTCGATGTGCGTTATGGTTTGTTCCATTAATGTTGTTGAAAAGTTTGCTGGTGTATGAGGTTCTGTAGGTGTAGGGTGCTCTACTGTCGGCAAGATTTGTGATGCTGTTATTGGGACATATAGTGATTCGTCTGGTAGAATACCGCCGTAGTCGAGATCTTGATCGGCGGAGCTATTTACTTGGCCACTTAGGCCAAGCATATGGTACGCTGCGTCCATCTTCGGGTCATATGGTGGTTTTTTGGACGGGGGCTGATCCACCGTAGGTCTCGTTTATGGTTTCGTCTGGTACTGTATCACGTGTCTTTGTGTAGATCCACTACAATTAGGTTGCTTTTTGTGCATCCTGCTCCAGATAAACGATGGATGTAACTATATTGTCCGGGCAAGGCACTAAAAATGCCAAAAGGGACACAAGCCCTCGTGGCTAGGAGTTAATCCACCACTCTCAATCAGGATGTTACCAATAAATTGATTCATCCGCTTTTAATATTTTGAAATTTGGAAACTTTATAAAAAACACTTTATTTTTAGGCTATTTTTGTGTTAAAATAGATTATGAGCTTCGTAAAATTTAAGATTTATTTTTTTTCACAGCTTGAAGTTACAACCTCTACGTTCAATGGCTGTTCGTCTTTTGTCCCCACTTCCGATATTTGTTCTGAAATTGAACATCTTTTTTTATTGTTTTGTCATCTGTCAAAATTCCCAACTCGAACTGAGTAAACTGGTCTTTTCTTGTGGTGGAATTTAGGCACGTATGCATTAATATACTATAGTTTGCTTCTAATTTTGATTGAATTTTCTTCATTTTGAAAATACAATTAATAAATATTGCTTAATTTGTAAATCAGAATCAACAAACAGCTTTTATTAGTATGTTTTTTGTTTGATAACGGCCTTTAAAAATAGAATTTAACTAAAAAGCAATTTATTTTTTAAATTTTTAATTTAACGGATTTACATTTTGAATATATAAGCTCACCATATCTACCAAAAGTGCAAATGAGCACTCCTCTCTTTCGATAAGACTGTGTTGGTGTCTGTCCCTTTTAAAATGACGGGCAACTAACACATGCTTGTCGAAACGGAGGAAATGCTCTCAATTTAGCTTGTAGGGTGAAAGAGAACGAACCCTCGAAGTCGTGCCTCTATGTTAGTTTCTCTATAATGAGAATGTGGACTACTCTTTGTTACTTTCTATTCTTTTACAATTAAAAATTAAAAAATAATAATGTGCTTACACTTGGTCAGTTAACTCATCAATTTCAGACTGTTCTGTTGTTAGTTGAGGCCATGGAATGTTCTCGTTGAAGCCATCATCTGCAGTTTCTTGATCGTTTTGATTTTCTGGCTCGAACGCGACGGGAACTTCCAACAATTCGTTCACTATTTCTTTTTTAATTCCATTCTTTTTTAACGCTCTGTTGAATGCTGAATTATGTTTTCAGAGTCTATTCAAGGTTTTCTTAAGTAAACTGTAGGAACTGCATCAGGTTTTAAAAGATGATATGCTGTAAACCATATTCAAAAAAAAAATCATGTGAAATCTGGCAGTGAATTGTTATCGTTTAGCTAACCCATTTCAAACGTCGCATTATTTGAGAAACTATTTTTCAAAAAATGCAAGCTGCAAATGCGAGCCGTTTGGATATTGATTTGATCCTTTCTTATGCAGAACAAAGTCCACTGCTTCGAAAGATTTAAATTACCTTTTGGAAATATATGAAAACTGGAATCGGTTGTGATTTTTTTTCTCATGTCGTTGTTACATCCAAAAACCGAACAGCCACACATTTTTCTATTTTATTTATCGATTAATATAATATATATATATACATATGTCATAAACAATAAAACTCCGAATCACTTCAAAATTTTCAAATTACTTTAATCCACTTCCTTTCTTAACATTAAACAGAGTGAAATTCGCGCCAAAAATACTCGCCTGTATCATTTTAGTGTCCGTGATATCACTATAATTTGACAACCAACACCGTACATGCACAATGCCATATCTTTAGTAGTTGTATCATGTATTGAAATCATAGTTTTATGAGTTATATTTGGTTGTGGTTGTAATACGTGTTAAATACCTGTCAATTAACAGCTGACGACCTAACAACGAATAAAACATGATTTACAAATCGAAGCCACGATAGCGCTAAATTTCGGGCTTTGGCTTCTGGCTCCCGTCGCGGACGGACGTGTTTTTCCGTCTGGAGAAATAGAAAAAAAAAGATTTTAAAAAATAATAAAAATAGTTTAATTAAATTAACTAAAGTAAAAGTATGTTAAGGTAACATAAAGAATTGCAAATGCAAACGTTTAATCGGGGTTTTTTGGTCACTTATTGCAAATAAAAAACTTTATTTCACAATTTTTTCCTACGTTTCGTCGGTCTTTCTCGACTTCATCAGGGTTTGTTTACTAAATCTATATAAAACACAATATTAACAATTTACACTCTTAAACATTTTTGAATTTAGACTTACATGAAAAAAAAAACTTTTATGTTTACATTTAATAATGGTTAAACGGTGATTTAATACTATTGAATATTCTTAAGAAAGAAATTGAATTATTTAACATTTAACAGTAAAATATGCAAAATTATTAATAACAAAATAAGTTGAAAATCAAACAAATAAAAACCTACACCGCAGCACTTTAAAAAACCTTGTTCAAAACAAACATGTAATTTAAATGTTATTCAAATTTTCTTATTCCGCTCTTAATGCAAGAGAATAACTTGCTATTGTGTTGTCTTTATCCTCTTGTATGTTCATTGTTTTGTTTATGTTTTGTGATACGTAGACCATGGTTCTTATTTCCTGATTTATTTTAAATTTATATTTAATCGTAAGCAATTAGTTTTTTTTCTGGTTTGACTTGACAGAAATGGTTACCTTTTGGGTTTTATACGTTCACAAATGCACAATATATTTTTCAGCAATGTATCAGAGGCTGTGCGACACCGAACGCCCCGAATGTGTACCAACAACTTTTTCCAAAAAAAAAACCTATTGATTTCGAGTAATATTGAAAAAAACTGATTTTTACCCCCTTTCTCCTCTCTAACATTTTTTACACCACTCCAAACTTAGGATACTTTTTAGAAAATGACTAGGAGGTAAAAATGAAACCACCAGAATTCAGCTTTGTCGGAATTTTTTCGAATTGAATATTTTATTTTCCTGGACTAATAAGTAAGATTATGTATCCGAAATTGCAAAATACAAATTTTATATTTTTGATTATTAATAAAATAAACATTAAACAAAACTTTCACGATGGCCGGCACAACAATTGAACAAATAAATTAAGATGTTACGTTTGCTTGCTGAGACTGTCAAAGGTGGAATCATAGAGAAAATATTTAAATAGAGGCGCGACTCGTACCCCCCTTGCCTTAAACACCCGCAAATTTTTTTTTAGGTGAGTAAGAGAAAACTCTCTTAATTTACTAATTTTTTCCTATCTGTGAATACATGTGAGTGGTGGATTAAAAAACCATATTGCTCAAACTGACAGATAATTTTTTTTGTTTTTGGTTTGTCAAAAGTCTGTCTGACATTTCTAATTACCAAAACATAAATAATGTTTTTTTTTCACATTTGGTAAGTTTTATTTCATATTTATTAAATTATTCTTTATTACAATAAAAGAAATATATTTAACTATAAAAAAAATTGTTTTTTATGTTTGTTTGATAAAGATTTGGCCACAATGCCGGAGATCCGATGGAAAGCGTACATCCAAAGGTATATCTTAGATTGGAAACTCAGAAACCAAACCCAATTGTTTCTTGTTTTCTATAATTGTTTTGTTGTTTTTTTTAGATTGGGAGTGAAGACGTACTTAGTTCATCTGAGAGTGATACCACCAACCACTCCACTTTACACAAAAAATAATCCATCAACAAAAAGTGAAGATCGAATTGGTTATTTAGAAAAGGAGGCTTCACATTGGCGGATACAATGTGAAATCTCACGAATAAGCGATTCGCTGCCACATGAAGTGTCTCGTCTATGTAAAGAGAAACAACAATACAATGAGCCATTAGTAGTGGCGGGTTGTTGCTGTAGTACAGAAATATAGAAAGCTTTTCTTGGAATCTATTCTTCAACAGGACATGTTTTGGTACCGGAAACAATTTCCCCAGCAAAATGACAGAGTAAGTAAACCTTTATTTTGCAAGTGCAAATTCATATCTAATCGATGGTTTTCTTATAAACTTTCAGAGATCTCGATAAACTGAAAGAAGGAGTCGCTGAGAAAGTAGCCATATTATCTTCTTGGAAGAAATATATCGTCAGTGGCAATCTCATGAACGAGATCGATATGCACATGTTGACCGAAACACCTTGGTCTGTATCTGTAGCTTCTAAGCAGATTTTTGGTCTGTCTGTGGATCAGAATTCAATCAAAGAGAAATAAGGTAAGTTAAATACAAAAAAAACCTAATTTGATGTATTTTTGAGTATTTGTTTTTCTTTTAATTTTGTAGGACAAACAGAGCCTGGCATTCATCTCAAAACCATGACGAACAATAAGGTTCGACCACACAACAATGAAGCCGAGCAGGAAGTCATTATTGCCAGATATTATAATTAGATACTCAATATTTTAAAGTGTTCTCCTTTTATATATATATATATATTTGTATATAGCTTAAGAATTGTGATTCACTTGATTTTTTTCAATTACATTTTCTTTAAGGGTGTTCAAAAAAATTGTTTTCTTTTCAAGGGAAATGTAATGTTGTGTGTCTCAATGACACATAGGTAAGTATTATAGCCCTATGCTGAGGTAAATTAACACTCAGTACAGTTACAATCATCGAGATCAAGCAAGTACTTTGGAAATGACAGCTTGTCCAAAGTAGCAAATCCAAGAAATTTCTACTGATATCAAGAAAAATCTTGAAATCAGTACTTACGCCAAGCTCTAATTTCCAAACTACTTGCTTGATTTCGATGATTGTAACGGTTCTGAGTGTAAATTAACCTTAGCTTCTAAATCCCTGCAATCATTTTAAATTCAAAAAATTATTTCGAAAAATTGCTATCTAAAAGTAGTTTCTTCGTGTTTTAAAAAAAATGAAAAATTACAAAATTACTTTCAGATGCAAATTTTTTGTAATATTTGCTCGAATTGAAAACGGTTTCAAGAATTTACAAGCTGACATAAATTAAAACTCACAACAGTTTCAATCATCGAGATCAAGCAAGTACTTTGGAAATGACAGCTTGTCCAAAGTAGCAAATCCAAGAAATTTCTACTGATATCAAGAAAAATCTTGAAATCAGTACTTACGCCAAGCTCTAATTTCCAAACTACTTGCTTGATTTCGATGATTGTAACGGTTCTGAGTGTAAATTAACCTTAGCTTCTAAATCCCTGCAATCATTTTAAATTCAAAAAATTATTTCGAAAAATTGCTATCTAAAAGTAGTTTCTTCGTATTTTAAAAAAAATGAAAAATTACAAAATTACTTTCAGATGCAAATTTTTTGTAATATTTGCTCGAATTGAAAACGGTTTCAAGAATTTACAAGCTGACATAAATTAAAACTCAAAACAGTTTCAATCATCGAGATCAAGCAAGTACTTTGGAAATGACAGCTTGTCCAAAGTAGCAAATCCAAGAAATTTCTACTGATATCAAGAAAAATCTTGAAATCAGTACTTACGCCAAGCTCTAATTTCCAAACTACTTGCTTGATTTCGATGATTGTAACGGTTCTGAGTGTAGATTAACCTTAGCTTCTAAATCCCTGCAATCATTTTAAATTCAAAAAATTATTTCGAAAAATTGCTATCTAAAAGTAGTTTCTTCGTGTTTTAAAAAAAATGAAAAATTACAAAATTACTTTCAGATTCAAATTTTTTGTAATATTTGCTCGAATTGAAAACGGTTTCAAGAATTTACAAGCTGACATAAATTAAAACTCAAAACAGTTTCAATCATCGAGATCAAGCAAGTACTTTGGAAATGACAGCTTGTCCAAAGTAGCAAATCCAAGAAATTTCTACTGATATCAAGAAAAATCTTGAAATCAGTACTTACGCCAAGCTCTAATTTCCAAACTACTTGCTTGATTTCGATGATTGTAACGGTTCTGAGTGTAAATTAACCTAAGCTTCTAAATCCCTGCAATCATTTTAAATTCAAAAAATTATTTCGAAAAATTGCTATCTAAAAGTAGTTTCTTCGTGTTTTAAAAAAAATGAAAAATTACAAAATTACTTTCAGATGCAAATTTTTTGTAATATTTGCTCGAATTGAAAACGGTTTCAAGAATTTACAAGCTGACATAAATTAAAACTCAAAACAGTTTCAATCATCGAGATCAAGCAAGTACTTTGGAAATGACAGCTTGTCCAAAGTAGCAAATCCAAGAAATTTCTACTGATATCAAGAAAAATCTTGAAATCAGTACTTACGCCAAGCTCTAATTTCCAAACTACTTGCTTGATTTCGATGATGTAACGGTTCTGAGCGTAAATTAACCTTAGCTTCTAAATTCCTGCAATCATTTTAAATTCAAAAAATTATTTCGAAAAATTGCTATCTAAAAGTAGTTCTTTCCTGTTTTTAAAATTAGACCGTTTTTTTTTAAAGGTGAAGTTGAATAAACATTCCCGAAAATAAACAAAGAATCATATACATGTATATATATATAAATATTGTATTAATGACAACACAAAATAATTAAAATTATTATTATTATTCATTACAAAAAAGTTTGCTGCTCACAGAGATATATAGAACATTATGAAGAATAGAATAAGATCACATTTTTGCCAGGAACACAATCAATGTTAATTATTATGATCCTTTCTTATTTCAATATTGGATGATGTGGTGTCTTCTGTTGAAGATTATGTAGCAGTTTTTGAGGCAGAATCATCTGCAACAGTTGTCGCCTGTGCTTCGCGTCGTCGGTGTTAGTGTGTGTGTCGTCATCGGTCTCATTGACTGCAGCAGATATTTCTCCATTGAACTGAATCAAAACACAAGGCTCCATGGCATACGCAAGCCGTTTCATAGAAATTGGATTCACACGCAGCAAATTTCCCACAAAAACTATCTGTAAAATAAAAATTAAATAATCTGTAAATATTTAGAGATTATGAAATCCGATTTTATGATTTTCGATTACTAATGGATGCTATGATAGATTTTTCAAGATTCGCAGTAGATTTTCGATTGCGATGGATTCTGAGATAGGGCCGATTTATTAGTTTTAAATTTCGAGTTTTCTTTAATGTAACTAATCTTTGACGCTGTTAGTATGTAGGTCCAATTATCATTAGGTAAGTTTAAAACGGATGTAGGTAAGTTCTTAGTATAATGAATAGAATTATTGTATGTTTCAGGAAATAGTTACTAGGTACCTACCTACAAATGTATATTTAAATCTATGTTATGGATTTTAATTCTGTAAATTGGGATGGTAAAATGTACCTACATTACATACATATGTATGTATATGGAGCCTAGGTATGTAAATATGTAGGTAGATAATAATGTATAATGAAAGTGTTGGATGGTTATGGTTAGGTAGATCCATATATGCATATAAAACTTTATATGATAGTTTTAATATACATAATATTCATTTGATTTTTAAAGATATATATTTATATAAATGTCAGAGAGTCCACGTAGTACATAATGTATGTAGGTTGGTACCTATTCAGTGACCTAGATATCAGAAACTACTAACTCGATTTGCGTTTTGTACGTAATTTATTATTTTTGAAATGGAAATTAAGAGAATAGTCAAATGTTTATAAATTTAATTTGCTCTGGCCCGATCCAAATTCATAACTTCAAGTTTCTATTTTTCATTTTTATTTATTAGTTTTAAACTAAATTTGAATATTTTTTAATGTAGCTAAACATTGACGCTATTAGTAGGTAGGTCCAAATATGTAGGTAAGTTTTTAGTATAATGGATTGAATGGATGATTCAAGGAATAGTTACTTAGGTACCTACATACCTACAAATTTATGTTTAAATCTATATTATAGATTTTAATTACGGAAATTAGGATGATAACTGTGTACCTACACTACATACAGATATGAATATGTAGGCATGTAAATGTGTATACATACAATGCACATTGAAAGTGTAAGTTGGTTATAAGTAGGTAGATATATGCATAATTTTATATGATAGGTGCAATATACATAATATTCATTTGATTTTTAATGATATATAGGTATATAAATGTATGAGAGCCCAAATAGTGTATACTGTAAGTAGGTAGGTATTCAGTGACGCAGATAGCAAAAACATGTGTATGTATGTAATTTAGTCATTATTATGCGTAAAAATGAAATATAATTAGGTAGAAGAAATGGATATATATATTTATATGGACCGATAGAGAGATAGACGGAATATCAAGTTTGATTAAAATTTCGGGTTCGATTTTTTTAAATTGTAAAATTTTGCAAAAAGGTAATCCGTAATTCTAGACCACAAAAAATTGATTTTATTGATTTTTCGTAAATTTGTTATAGTCATTATTTTTTTTATAACATAACTTATTATAATAAAATATACTAGCAATCCATTAAACAAAAAAAAAATTTAACTTATTATACTTACTATGAATTCTTTTCATTTTTCGTCGTTGAGTAGTTCTACCTCTTTGTTGGTTGATAAATATTTGCTTTGTTCCTGATATTGAAATTCATCGGAAAGTAAGAGCTTGCCGCAAATTGTTGCCATATTTTTTATAAATAAATTAAACGCAGGGTTGGATCGTATGTACTTGCTCTTGTGTTCGATCACATTGTTAGTAGAAAAGGTTTAATATTACGAAACGTTATATTAACAAAAGATTATGTCTCACACTATTCTTACATCCGGTGGGAGTTGCTTTGAAGCACGGAAAATGCTAGACAATCCATGCATATGTTTCTTTTACTGGCAATGCTTTCTCTTTGGAGAATTCGATTGCCATGAAGATGAAGGAATTGTTGGGAGTTAGAAGTTAAATATAACATTTTATTTTTGTGTAAAGTTTCAACTAACTTACCTACAGCTATATGGCTGTTTATTGTGTGTATGCATCAATGGATTATATGGCACATTGGAAAATTTTGCTTTGGTGGAGTGGGAGTTTTTCCAGTTCCTGCATGGACAAATGTCTCCATTGCAGTGGCCATATAGACTTGTGAAGCCACAACTTCCAGAGCGTTCATAACAGCTTCGGTGGCTTTTCGTCTTCCCAAGTAAAGCAAGCCCAGTATCGATGAAGGTGGAACGATTCGATCCAGCGTAAAGAAATTCTTAGTCACATAATTGTACCAAACCGCATGGAGCAATTGTTTTTCAATTTAATCAGAAAGCAATGAATGAGCTGTTGCTGTACAGTCATTTGTTGCCATTCTCGCTCAAAAGCTTGTCCAGTCCAAATCCGGCATTAGCGAAGCCATTTACAAAACTTGCAGCCAGATTCTGCATTCCTGAGTCCACTTGAATCAATGGGAAATTATTTCTTAATTAAACTTTTTTATGTGTACAACAATTCCCAGAACATATTTCAATCGAAACGAAGAACTAAAACTTGAAAAGAAAAACAGATAACATTCATCCAATTGTGTAAGACATTCTAATAAGAACAGAATTATAAAAAAATATTTACGTAAAAAAAGGTAACGGAAACCCTCACTGTATTATTTATAATTTAAGTGCAATATGCATATGTACATAAGATCCATGTGATTTTTAAAGATACATAATTATGTATATATAAATGTATGACGGCCTACATCGTATGAAGTATTCAGTTCAGTTATTTTGGAAATAAATATTTTTTTTTAAACAGACAGACGTAATTGAGGGAAGCACTTTTTGGTGTTTTCTATGATCGTAATGTCATGTTTGATTGTAATTTTTATTACGAATGTATCAACCACAAGATCGAAAATTGTTTGGTGCAGTTCTAAATTTTTGTTCGTACTTACTATGGGCACTTCCCATAGAACCACTTTTCATATTTTCGACTTTCTCAACATTGAATGAACTGAATAAAATAATTTTTTTATATAAATGCTCCCTAAAATTGTTAATAAAACTTCTACCAAATTTTCAAAAAAAAAATGTTTCGATTTTTAAAAAATAAATACAATTTTTATTGAAAAATCGATTTTTCAAAAACTAGTTACAGACTTTTTTTTAAATTTGAATTTTATATGTATATTAATAATATCTTAAAATGTTTTCGAAATTTTATACTTAAAAAATTTATTTATTAAAAAACCGCTCCAACGATTTTTGAATTTTATTTTGATATATTCTTAAAGAATTCAAATTGCATCTTTGTTTTGCCTCAAACTATAAATGCTAAGCAATATAAAACCATTTAATTATGTGTATTATCCATTTATGTCTATACCTCATTATTATTCCCTTTTTACTAATCTTTGCGTTTGTCACTGAATACTACATAAAATGTACGACCTCATACATTTATATATACACATGTGTCTTTAAAAATCACATGAATCTTATGTATGCATATTGCAGATTACATATTTACATAAAAAGTTATCGCTCACCTTTATTGGACAACCCGTTGCAAAGATATAGTTGAAAATCTATTCACTGTTCACCTTGAAATACATAATCTGAAAATACTTTGAAGTGTATCTTTGGAACGGGTTATCCTAAAACCTTGGTTGATACCTTTTTGTAATCTACTCTTGATACTCTCAAAATCAGCATCAAAAGTTTTTATGTAGAAGCCTTATTGCAAAAAATCACTCTTGAAATACGCATATTTAGAATGATGTATGCGTATTCCTGGAGCAATTTTTTTTACTACAACTTCTTTACAAAAAATGTTGATGCTTTCTTTGAAAGTATGGAGTGCTGATTGTAAAAAGATATCGCTCACCTTTATTGGACAACCCGTTGCAAAGATATAGTTCAAAATCTATTCGTATTCTATATTAAATAGTATGTGTCTAAGAATCACATGAATCTTATGTATGCAGATTGCACCTAAATTATAAAGTTATATGCATATAGCTACCTACCCACCTACATCCTTCATTTTCATTATTATATGCACATGTTTACATACTTAGCTTCCATAAATATATATATATATATATATTTTACTATCCTAACTTACATAATTCAAATCCATAACAAAGATTTAAATATACATTTGTAGATTGGTATTTACCTAAGTAACTATTCTTTTAATCATCTATCCGACAATTCATTATACTAAGAATTAAAGTAATCTTAACTTCATCGGCCTAAACAGCTTTAATGTCTAGATACATTAAGGTTGTTAGCTACAACAGCAAGTTCGTGCTATCCAGTCTTAGAAAAAGCAGGAGTTTTTTTTTTATTCTATACTATACTATACTATGAGGCTTACCTTCTCCTTCCATTCCTTGATCATATCGGTACTATCAGCTGGCATTTGATCCGTATAAACCATACACATGTATCCGGATTCGCGAAAGCATCTCTCAACTTCCAGTACTTCATCTGCCGAATTGCACAAGACTGCACAACGCTCCAACTGATATGCGCACTTATCCAAACATTTCATAACAACCGACATCTTTTCGGAGTTACTTTGCAATTTAATGGAAACTTTAGCCTTGGCATAGACTGCAGCTTCTAAATAGTCTGCAATGCACAACAAAGGCTGATTAGCAATCCTTACAAAATTAATAAATCGCCGAGTCCATGTCTTGGAAGTGACCACCAGTTGAAATGGAATCTTTTCATCTTGAAGAACTGGAGAGATAAGCTTGAAGAGGGTTTCATCAAACTCGGGATTCTCATTCATTATGCTCTCCAAGTTTTCCTTCTCGTTGGCCTCGAGCAAACGCTGCCGCACGGTGGTGTAATTACGCACACCACACCCATTAAGCAGTTCAATTTTAACATCTTCGTTGTTTCGAAGTCCATATGCTGGGACAATACTAATTTTTGGTGTTGTGCTAGCCAAAATGCGTCGACAATGACGAGAAATACTCTCAACCTGAACGGACGATGGTGCGATTATAATAACAGCTGAACCATAGTTCGGCAGAATGCCTTTCGATTCTAGATGGAAACTCAACATGCTACAAGCCGGAGGCAAATAACACCAGGTTTTACCAGTTCTATTCGAGTTGATCACACAAAAGCAATTGCCACGAACTAAATGCGACCAAGCGTACGCTTGGATGCGATACATTTTATTCAATCGCATGTGCTCCATTTCTTGGTGGATTTCTGCTGTTAACAAGGCATTCTTCATGCGATCAATTGGTTTAACATTGTTTTTACTGTGAGCCAATACAAGATGCTTAACGAAATTTGTTTTCAAAGTAGCTTTACCAATGACTTCGGGAAGATTAAGATTGGTTTGGTATGATGGAAGATAAGAATTAGTTAAATTACGAAAGTATTTAATAAAGTATATAAAAGCAAAAAAACCTTCTAATTGGGCTGCTTAAGTACTTTTATGATGATTTTCTTTTACAGAACGAATGAAATTCCTCGTCAAATAAAAAACGATTTAAGTAAAATTAATTCTGTCATGTTTTTTTTCGTGAATTATCAATAATTGTTGTGTATTTTTGTTGGGCTACGAAAAAATATTTTTCGTAAAGTTATTGAAACTTTTTTACCAATTTTATATTTACGTATCTCAATATATTCTTTTCTGGACGACAAATAATCACAAAGAGGTATAAAATGATTTCAGACAGTTCTAACTAACTAGGATGCTTAGTTAGCCGCAAATCGAGTTTAAAAAAAATATGTCGATTTTAAAAACTATTCTGTGAACCCTGATGTAGTTTCTTTAAGTCTGAAATGAGGCAAAAGGAGGTGGAAGTAGGTAGGGTGGAAGTGGAAGCTGCCATAAAAAGATAAAAATTGAGTAGAAATATATGAGAATAGGAAGCGGGTAGGATGGGACTGTGAGGGAGTAGAATGTCCGCTATGGAGGCGATGGCATGCTTGCTACACTCGACTAAGCTCGCCGGATTAGCCAGACTTCGAATATTCCAAAAAAAAAAACAGAAATCATGCCAAAAAAGCATCATTAATCCAGCTTAGCGACCACGAAATCGTCCATACTTCAAGAACGCTGCGGCTGTTGATTTAGCTTGACATATACCCACCCCACCTGGAATTCATTCGGCCCGATTCTCGAATTCCCCATAGTCGCAAATCAGATCGGATTTACGATCGCGATGGAACCATAGTTAATCTAGACTGTCTATTGCAAGCTCTTCCACACCCCCCTGAAAAATAATCTATTGAACCATATTAAGCCTCTGGGTAGCTCATAAAAAAACGTGAATTTTCATCATTATTTGACGTGGTTTACAGCTCAATTTTATTAAACGAAAATCAGAACAACTTACAAAAAATATAAAATAAAAATGAATTAGATATATAATATTTAGACAGGGTATGGTACGAATCTCATCAAACCCTCCTGGCTCGATACAGCATTAGTCTGGCGTGCGGGTTGAATTTATATAGATTATTAAAGTTAATACCCAAGTATTTGAGTTTATTTTTAGTGTGTATTTAGCATTCGTCTAGTCTAAGGGACAGGTTTTTGCTCTCACCTACTATCCCGGAGGGTTCTTTCCCACTGGCATTGCGAATGCAGATCAGTTCGGATTTAGGGATATTTAGCTTAATACCTCAAGTCTTGTAAAAGTTGTTGATATGGTTAAGGTGTTTTTCTAAATGTAGTAGGACAATAGTCGGATGTGAGTTACTACAGTATGCAATAGTATCGTCAGCATATAGCAGTCCATTTGAGACCAAGTTGTTGTCGATGAGCTGGTGAGGGAAGTCGTTGAGGAAGATATTGTATAGGTGTGGGCCCAAGATGGAACCTTGGGGTACACCGCGGTTACACATACAGATGTTAGACTTAGTTCCCTGGATTTGGATGAAAAAGGTTCTCTCATATAGGAAGCTTTCAATTAGGTTTACAATATGTTGCGGTAGGTTAATCCAAACTAATTTTGGAATAAGGCCGTCTCTGTTTTCAACATCAACTGAACATGCGATTGTACATCGTTTGTCCTGAAGGCTTGTAATTATATCGTTTTGTAATTTTAGAAGGGCGTGTAGTGTAGAGTGACATTTGCGAAAGCCAAATTGGAAATCCGGGATAGGATCAATGGGATTGTCTACAGGTGATGTCAAATTATTTATTATTATGCTTTCCAAGAGCTTACTCACGTTAGACAGTAAAGACATCGGTCTGATATTATTAATATCAAAGACATTGGGTTTTTTGAGGAATGGTAGGATCATTCCTTCCTTCCAGCAAGCCGGGAAATATGGATTATTGATGCAGTTATTTAATAGATTTGTCAGGTAACATATAGCCGTTGTAGGTAGTTTTTTTATTATAAAATTTGAGATGCCAGTAGGGTCAGAGGATTTTTTTGGTCTAAGGTTTCTGATAATATTTATTTATTTATTTATTTATTTATTTATTAACATCAATTAGAGATCTTATACATCTTCAATTAGACTATCGAATATATAAACAAAAAATTAATAAGTAAATATTTGGTTATATGCCTTGGTAATAATATTATACATACACAATAAATATAAAAAGCTAATTTAAAAAGTACAATAGTAAATTATTTTTTAAAGTTAATCTACTTGAATGAAAATTGAAATCTACATATACAGAAATAAGGTTAGTTTCTCTAACACAGCGAGTTATAGGTTCATTTAGTGCATAATTAACCCTGTGATCATTTTCTCGGAGCAGGCATCTTTCTCTTAGCTGTCGAGATGGTGCGTAAATATCAACTAAAGATAAAAGAAAAGGGCATTTAATATGATTATTAAAAATATCGCTAATGAACATAATTGAAAAGACTTTTCGTCTGTTTGCAAGCGACTGAAGGCCAAGAAGTTTGCATCTAGTAGGGTAGTGGGGAGTTTCAATGTTCCAACCTAATTTCCATATTACAAAACGAGTGAACTTTTTTTGAATACTTTCAATTCTTTTGGAATGAATGTTATAGTAAGGATTCCATATCACACAACAATATTCTAAGATGGACCTAATATATGCCGTATATAGGGATTTTAGAGTATATGGATCCTTAAAGTCTGTAGAGTTGCGTTTTATAAAACCTAACATGGAGTTAGCTTTAGCTACAATGTATTCTTCATGTTTAATAAAATTTAGTTTTGAATCAAAAACTACACCAAGGTCTTTTTTTTCCGAAACTCTATCTAGAACATGATTTTCAATTTTGTATTCGTAGAAAACTGACGAAAAATTGCGACAAAAAGAAAAGCTGTGGCATTTAGAGACGTTTAAAAACAATTGGTTAACTTTACACCACTCTGTTAGCCTAAGGAGGTCATCTTGTAAAAGACGACAATCATCGACAGTCTTTATGCATCGGAAGAATTTCAAATCATCAGCAAAAAGGAGTCGAACGGAATTTTTAAAGATGTCAGGCATGTCATTAATAAAGATGAGAAAGAGAAGTGGACCCAAGTGGCTTCCTTGGGGTACTCCTGATGTAACATTTACAGGGTTCGAGGGTATTTGGTCAATGGATACAAATTGTATGCGACCTATTAAGTATGAATTCAGCCATTTCAACATTCTTGAGTGCAAACCCACACTTTCAATTTTCTCAATCAAAATTGAATGACTGACTCTATTGAAGGCCTTGGCAAAATCGGTGTAAATCACATCGATTTGATATCCTTCTTCGAGCTTATTCAAAATAAAATTGGAAAAGATTGAAAGATTGGTAGTTGTTGATCTTCCTGCAACAAATTCATGTTGAAATGGTGAAATATGTTCTCTCAATAAAAAAGCCAACTTAACGTAAACAATTTTTTCAAAGAGTTTAGGAATAGATGACAGCTTACAAATTGGACGGTAGTTAAATATTTCTTGCTTAGGTCCATTTTTGTGAATAGGAATGATAAAAGATTTTTTCCACTCCGAGAGAAACTCACCGCTCGCAAGAGAGCTATTAAATATATAAAAGAGGGGTACAGAAAGAGCAGCTGCACATTTTTTCAAGACGATTGGAGGGACTCCATCAGGACCGGGATTGTTATCACAATCCAAGTTCAGAAGACCCTCTTCGATTTCGGAAATATTTAACTCTAAATGACCTATGTCAACCATATGCTGGTAAGTACAATTTTCAGTTCTTCGAGGATGTACTTTATTTGAGGTTGTGTAGTTAGATTTAAAATATTCGCCAAATAAATTACATACAGCTTGGAGATCAGAATATGTAGAACACATGTATTGCATAGAGCTCGGAATACCAATTGATTTCTTTTTACTATTGATAAAGGACCAAAAACACTTACTATTCCTTTTTAAGTTCGATTCAATTGACACTATATAATTTTTGTAAAGAAATTTGTTAAGAACATCGAATTCACGCGCCAATCTGAGATAATTATTCTTAAATTGAATATTGTTTGGAGAATTACGTGTAAATTTGTAAGCTTTATTTGTTTATTACATAAATTACGAAGTCTGTTATTAAACCACGGGGGCTTTGAATTATTCTTAATTTTGACTTTTGGTACATATATATTAATTGCCTCTTTCAGATTATCCATGAACAAATTATAAGATTGTTCAAACTTAACGAATGAAAATTTAAATTCCACGGAAATTCAAACATATAACTCGCTATGCCATCAAAATTAGCTTTTGCATAGTTAAATTTGTCATTATTATGGTTAACTGATTTAAAATAATCATAAAACGAAAATTGCACAGATAATGCATTATGATGAACAGAGTTAGGAAAAATTGGATACAATGATTTATCAACTGATATAGTTAGTTCTCTGTCTGCAAAAACAAGATCGAGTACACGATTAAAATCATTTTTACAACAATTAAATTGAACTAAATCAAAACTAGCAAAAGAATCAATAAGTTCGATTTCATAATCGTTATTCACATTGAAAGATAAAAGTTGAAGCTCTTCGGGATCATAAACCCAATCGATATTGGTTAAATTAAAATCTCCAAGTATAATAATATGTTCACATTCTTTAAGCTTCGATAAATAAAATTGGCAGTTGTTTACATGAATTTTATAAAGTTCTAATGTGCTTCTAGGTGGAATATAACTTACGATAATAAACACGACACAGCGGCTTGCAATGATGACTATGACTATAATTTGATCGATGTCATACGAGTGGGAGTAAGCAGAAGAAGGCAAAAACATTTCAACACATGAGAATGTGTGGCGAACTGCAAGCATTACACCTCCCCCTCTATCTAATCCCGTAGTTGTGGAGCAGCGATCTTTTCGAAAGACTGAATAATCATTATTATTTAAAATTTCGGCATTATGGTGGTTGCTTGTCAACCAAGTCTCGGTAAGCGCAATGAAGTCATATTGTTTAGAAGATGAAGATAAAAACAATGTCTGTAATTTAGTACGCATGCCTCCAATGTTTTGGTAATAACCTTAGAGATCATTACGAGAATAATACTTGGAGAGTGAAGGAGAAGAAGAAGAACGAAGAAACGGTGAAGTTGGTTGTCACTGAGATGGTAGCTGATCGGCGGGCGTAGATGTTGGTTGTGGTGGTAGAGATGGTTGTGATGATGATTCAGGCGGGGGTGGTGGTTGCAGCGGCAGGTGTAATGATGTTGATGGTAATGAATCCTGTTGAGGGGCGAGAGCTGATATATTAGTGTGGGGAGAGTGATGTTTGCTTTCTCGCGAAACAACTTTTTTTATTTGGACAAAGCATGGCCATAAAGAAGAATCCATCATAGACGACACTTTGGAAGATGGTACACTAAGTTTAAATGATACAAACTTTAGTTTTGTTAAATCGGCATCCTATTTAACTAACATATAGCATTTAAACAGATTAGTTGGAAGGTTTGATTTTTTCGATATGTGGTTAATGATGTCATCAGGTTTTGTTTCAATATTAAATCTTGATATCTTCTTCAATATCTCAGCGTCAATGAGGATGTTATTGGCTGAGGGGCTAGAGGCCTTATTTTGTGAGTCAAATATAAAAACGTGTCCAGGCTTATTACGTCGAACAGAGGTGGTTTCAATTGTTTGCACAATGCGCGATTCGTTGGTTATAGTCTCATTGTTTAATGTGATTTTACTACACAGTGAACTCTTTTTGTTGCCCATTAGCCTGAACATTTCTTTGAGGCCCAGGTTTAATATTGGTGAGTCTGTGGCTGAGTTGTTTGTTAAGCCAAATATTAACTTTTTCACTAATAATATTGTTGAGTAGGGAAATCCTCGATGAAAGCTCTTTATATTGGGCGTTTACCCTATAATATGATCTATGAAATATGTCCTTAAGTCGTCTCTGCCAACCATGCTTAACTTTGAACAATTTATCAATTTCTTTGGGTAAATTTTTATATTTTTTAAAAGAAGCAGAGGATTGAGAAGAGTTCATTGTCAATGTAGTTTGAAGGGCAGTGTTGAAGAGAGTTATGTATTTATCAATTTCATCTTTTGAGAGGCAGGTTATATCACTAGTGAATATAGGTTATACCGGATGTTAGCTAATTTATATCTTAATGTTTCGAAAATTGAAACCTTATCAACGCCATTGACTATGTTTTTAATTTCAGCTAGTATTTCAGACTCTAAATAGTCTGACGTGAGTCCTCTGAGGGCAGCATAGGAGGTTTTATCCTCCTTTAACGTGTAAGAGTGTGCTTGCGCATTTTCGGTGCTTCTCAGCTCACCCATTAGCTCTCTATGAATAATCGGACTATTAACATATAACCTGCTTGTGTTACCGCGGTTCACTACTTTGTATTGAAAATCAACAGACTTATCCCGGAAGTCAGAAACAAGTGTTTTAATATCAATATTCTTCATAATAATAGGAAGGCATCCACTGTATGGTTTGTATGTTGAGTCACTGAGCTGTCTTCAGTTCTCTTGCTGCGCTTCTTTTTTGGTTCATGTTCTGAATTGCTGATATTGTTTTGTTCCAGTTGATGTGTAATTGCAGTATTGAGTTTTCTTTTATTGATTGTGTGTATTTTTATGTCCAAGATGGCAAACGGGTTTTCACTAGGGATCGAAGTCCCTTCCTTATTTGTGCGAGAGGCGGTTGCGGCAGCCATGTGTTTTTTTGGTGGAAGCTGCCATTAATTTATTGTCGGGCTACGTACCTCATCATCTTCGATGTGCGTTATGGTTTGTTCCATTAATGTTGTTGAAAAGTTTGCTGGTGTATGAGGTTCTGTAGGTGTAGGTGCTCTACTGTCGGCAAGATTTGTGATGCTGTTATTGGGACATATAGTGATTCGTCTGGTAGAATACCGCCGTAGTCGAGATCTTGATCGGCGGAGCTATTTACTTGGCCACTTAGGCCAAGCATATGGTACGCTGCGTCCATCTTCGGGTCATATGGTGGTTTTTTGGACGGGGGCTGATCCACCGTAGGTCTCGTTTATGGTTTCGTCTGGTACTGTATCACGTGTCTTTGTGTAGATCCACTACAATTAGGTTGGTTTTTGTGCATCCTGCTCCAGATAAACGATGGATGTAACTATATTGTCCGGGCAAGGCACTAAAAATGCCAAAAGGGACACAAGCCCTCGTGGCTAGGAGTTAATCCACCACTCTCAATCAGGATGTTACCAATAAATTGATTCATCCGCTTTTAATATTTTGAAATTTGGAAACTTTATAAAAACACTTTATTTTTAGGCTATTTTTGTGTTAAAATAGATTATGAGCTTCGTAAAATTTAAGATTTATTTTTTTTCACAGCTTGAAGTTACAACCTCTACGTTCAATGGCTGTTCGTCTTTTGTCCCCACTTCCGATATTTGTTCTGAAATTGAACATCTTTTTTTATTGTTTTGTCATCTGTCAAAATTCCCAACTCGAACTGAGTAAAATGGTCTTTTCTTGTGGTGGAATTTAGGCACGTATGCATTAATATACTATAGTTTGCTTCTAATTTTGATTGAATTTTCTTCATTTTGAAAATACAATTAATAAATATTGCTTAATTTGTAAATCAGAATCAACAAACAGCTTTTATTAGTATGTTTTTTGTTTGATAACGGCCTTTAAAAATAGAATTTAACTAAAAAGCAATTTATTTTTTAAATTTTTAATTTAACGGATTTACATTTTGAATATATAAGCTCACCATATCTACCAAAAGTGCAAATGAGCACTCCTCTCTTTCGATAAGACTGTGTTGGTGTCTGTCCCTTTTAAAATGACGGGCAACTAACACATGCTTGTCGAAACGGAGGAAATGCTCTCAATTTAGCTTGTAGGGTGAAAGAGAACGAACCCTCGAAGTCGTGCCTCTATGTTAGTTTCTCTATAATGAGAATGTGGACTACTCTTTGTTACTTTCTATTCTTTTACAATTAAAAATTAAAAAATAATAATGTGCTTACACTTGGTCAGTTAACTCATCAATTTCAGACTGTTCTGTTGTTAGTTGAGGCCATGGAATGTTCTCGTTGAAGCCATCATCTGCAGTTTCTTGATCGTTTTGATTTTCTGGCTCGAACGCGACGGGAACTTCCAACAATTCGTTCACTATTTCTTTTTTAATTCCATTCTTTTTTAACGCTCTGTTGAATGCTGAATTATGTTTTCAGAGTCTATTCAAGGTTTTCTTAAGTAAACTGTAGGAACTGCATCAGGTTTTAAAAGATGATATGCTGTAAACCATATTCAAAAAAAAAATCATGTGAAATCTGGCAGTGAATTGTTATCGTTTAGCTAACCCATTTCAAACGTCGCATTATTTGAGAAACTATTTTTCAAAAAATGCAAGCTGCAAATGCGAGCCGTTTGGATATTGATTTGATCCTTTCTTATGCAGAACAAAGTCCACTGCTTCGAAAGATTTAAATTACCTTTTGGAAATATATGAAAACTGGAATCGGTTGTGATTTTTTTTCTCATGTCGTTGTTACATCCAAAAACCGAACAGCCACACATTTTTCTATTTTATTTATCGATTAATATAATATATATATATACATATGTCATAAACAATAAAACTCCGAATCACTTCAAAATTTTCAAATTACTTTAATCCACTTCCTTTCTTAACATTAAACAGAGTGAAATTCGCGCCAAAAATACTCGCCTGTATCATTTTAGTGTCCGTGATATCACTATAATTTGACAACCAACACCGTACATGCACAATGCCATATCTTTAGTAGTTGTATCATGTATTGAAATCATAGTTTTATGAGTTATATTTGGTTGTGGTTGTAATACGTGTTAAATACCTGTCAATTAACAGCTGACGACCTAACAACGAATAAAACATGATTTACAAATCGAAGCCACGATAGCGCTAAATTTCGGGCTTTGGCTTCTGGCTCCCGTCGCGGACGGACGTGTTTTTCCGTCTGGAGAAATAGAAAAAAAAAGATTTTAAAAAATAATAAAAATAGTTTAATTAAATTAACTAAAGTAAAAGTATGTTAAGGTAACATAAAGAATTGCAAATGCAAACGTTTAATCGGGGTTTTTTGGTCACTTATTGCAAATAAAAAACTTTATTTCACAATTTGTTCCTACGTTTCGTCGGTCTTTCTCGACTTCATCAGGGTTTGTTTACTAAATCTATATAAAACACAATATTAACAATTTACACTCTTAAACATTTTTGAATTTAGACTTACATGAAAAAAAAAACTTTTATGTTTACATTTAATAATGGTTAAACGGTGATTTAATACTATTGAATATTCTTAAGAAAGAAATTGAATTATTTAACATTTAACAGTAAAATATGCAAAATTATTAATAACAAAATAAGTTGAAAATCAAACAAATAAAAACCTACACCGCAGCACTTTAAAAAACCTTGTTCAAAACAAACATGTAATTTAAATGTTATTCAAATTTTCTTATTCCGCTCTTAATGCAAGAGAATAACTTGCTATTGTGTTGTCTTTATCCTCTTGTATGTTCATTGTTTTGTTTATGTTTTGTGATACGTAGACCATGGTTCTTATTTCCTGATTTATTTTAAATTTATATTTAATCGTAAGCAATTAGTTTTTTTTCTGGTTTGACTTGACAGAAATGGTTACTTATTGGGTTTTATACGTTCACAAATGCACAATATATTTTTCAGCAATGTATCAGAGGCTGTGCGACACCGAACGCCCCGAATGTGTACCAACAACTTTTTCCAAAAAAAAATCCTATTGATTTCGAGTAATATTGAAAAAAACTGATTTTTACCCCCTTTCTC
Organism: Philhelius pedissequus; assembly: GCA_910595825.1. Taxonomy (NCBI): domain Eukaryota; kingdom Metazoa; phylum Arthropoda; class Insecta; order Diptera; family Syrphidae; genus Philhelius; species Philhelius pedissequus. The sequence continues at coordinate 140,395,987 of OU343160.1, forward strand.
CTCTCTAACATTTTTTACACCACTCCAAATTTAGGATACTTTTTAGAAAATGACTAGGAGGTAAAAATGAAACCACCAGAATTCAGCTTTGTCGGAATTTTTTCGAATTGAATATTTTATTTTCCTGGACTAATAAGTAAGATTATGTATCCGAAATTGCAAAATACAAATTTTATATTTTTGATTATTAATAAAATAAACATTAAACAAAACTTTCACGATGGCCGGCACAACAATTGAACAAATAAATTAAGATGTTACGTTTGCTTGCTGAGACTGTCAAAGGTGGAATCATAGAGAAAATAATTAAATAGAGGCGCGACTCGTACCCCCCTTGCCTTAAACACCCGCAATTTTTTTTTTAGGTGAGTAAGAGAAAACTCTCTTAATTTACTAATTTTTTCCTATCTGTGAATACATGTGAGTGGTGGATTAAAAAACCATATTGCTCAAACTGACAGATAATGTTTTTGGTTTGTCAAAAGTCTGTCTGACATTTCTAATTACCAAAACATAAATAATGTTTTTTTTTCACATTTGGTAAGTTTTATTTCATATTTATTTAATTATTCTTTATTACAATAAAAGAAATATATTTAACTATAAAAAAAATTGTTTTTTATGTTTGTTTGATAAAGATTTGGCCACAATGCCGGAGATCCGATGGAAAGCGTACATCCAAAGGTATATCTTAGATTGGAAACTCAGAAACCAAACCCAATTGTTTCTTGTTTTCTATAATTGTTTTGTTGTTTTTTTTAGATTGGGAGTGAAGACGTACTTAGTTCATCTGAGAGTGATACCACCAACCACTCCACTTTACACAAAAAATAATCCATCAACAAAAAGTGAAGATCGAATTGGTTATTTAGAAAAGGAGGCTTCACATTGGCGGATACAATGTGAAATCTCACGAATAAGCGATTCGCTGCCACATGAAGTGTCTCGTCTATGTAAAACAACAATACAATGAGCCATTAGTAGTGGCGGGTTGTTGCTGTAGTACAGAAATATAGAAAGCTTTTCTTGGAATCTATTCTTCAACAGGACATGTTTTGGTACCGGAAACAATTTCCCCAGCAAAATGACAGAGTAAGTAAACCTTTATTTTGCAAGTGCAAATTCATATCTAATCGATGTTTTTCTTATAAACTTTCAGAGATCTCGATAAACTGAAAGAAGGAGTCGCTGAGAAAGTAGCCATATTATCTTCTTGGAAGAAATATATCGTCAGTGGCAATCTCATGAACGAGATCGATATGCACATGTTGACCGAAACACCTTGGTCTGTATCTGTAGCTTCTAAGCAGATTTTTGGTCTGTCTGTGGATCAGAATTCAATCAAAGAGAAATAAGGTAAGTTAAATACAAAAAAAAACCTAATTTGATGTATTTTTGAGTATTTGTTTTTCTTTTAATTTTGTAGGACAAACAGAGCCTGGCATTCATCTCAAAACCATGACGAACAATAAGGTTCGACCACACAACAATGAAGCCGAGCAGGAAGTCATTATTGCCAGATATTATAATTAGATACTCAATATTTTAAAGTGTTCTCCTTTTATATATATATATATATTTGTATATAGCTTAAGAATTGTGATTCACTTGATTTTTTTCAATTACATTTTCTTTAAGGGTGTTCAAAAAAATTCTTTTCTTTTCAAGGGAAATGTAATGTTGTGTGTCTCAATGACACATAGGTAAGTATTATAGCCCTATGCTGAGGTAAATTAACACTCAGTACAGTTACAATCATCGAGATCAAGCAAGTACTTTGGAAATGACAGCTTGTCCAAAGTAGCAAATCCAAGAAATTTCTACTGATATCAAGAAAAATCTTGAAATCAGTACTTACGCCAAGCTCTAATTTCCAAACTACTTGCTTGATTTCGATGATTGTAACGGTTCTGAGTGTAAATTAACCTTAGCTTCTAAATCCCTGCAATCATTTTAAATTCAAAAAATTATTTCGAAAAATTGCTATCTAAAAGTAGTTTCTTCGTGTTTTAAAAAAAATGAAAAATTACAAAATTACTTTCAGATGCAAATTTTTTGTAATATTTGCTCGAATTGAAAACGGTTTCAAGAATTTACCAGCTGACATAAATTAAAACTCACAACAGTTTCAATCATCGAGATCAAGCAAGTACTTTGGAAATGACAGCTTGTCCAAAGTAGCAAATCCAAGAAATTTCTACTGATATCAAGAAAAATCTTGAAATCAGTACTTACGCCAAGCTCTAATTTCCAAACTACTTGCTTGATTTCGATGATTGTAACGGTTCTGAGTGTAAATTAACCTTAGCTTCTAAATCCCTGCAATCATTTTAAATTCAAAAAATTATTTCGAAAAATTGCTATCTAAAAGTAGTTTCTTCGTATTTAAAAAAAAATGAAAAATTACAAAATTACTTTCAGATGCAAATTTTTTGTAATATTTGCTCGAATTGAAAACGGTTTCAAGAATTTACAAGCTGACATAAATTAAAACTCAAAACAGTTTCAATCATCGAGATCAAGCAAGTACTTTGGAAATGACAGCTTGTCCAAAGTAGCAAATCCAAGAAATTTCTACTGATATCAAGAAAAATCTTGAAATCAGTACTTACGCCAAGCTCTAATTTCCAAACTACTTGCTTGATTTCGATGATTGTAACGGTTCTGAGTGTAGATTAACCTTAGCTTCTAAATCCCTGCAATCATTTTAAATTCAAAAAATTATTTCGAAAAATTGCTATCTAAAAGTAGTTTCTTCGTGTTTTAAAAAAAATTAAAAATTACAAAATTACTTTCAGATGCAAATTTTTTGTAATATTTGCTCGAATTGAAAACGGTTTCAAGAATTTACAAGCTGACATAAATTAAAACTCAAAACAGTTTCAATCATCGAGATCAAGCAAGTACTTTGGAAATGACAGCTTGTCCAAAGTAGCAAATCCAAGAAATTTCTACTGATATCAAGAAAAATCTTGAAATCAGTACTTACGCCAAGCTCTAATTTCCAAACTACTTGCTTGATTTCGATGATGTAACGGTTCTGAGCGTAAATTAACCTTAGCTTCTAAATCCCTGCAATCATTTTAAATTCAAAAAATTATTTCGAAAAATTGCTATCTAAAAGTAGTTCTTTCCTGTTTTTAAAATTAGACCGTTTTTTTTTTAAAGGTGAAGTTGAATAAACATTCCCGAAAATAAACAAAGAATCATATACATGTATATATATATAAATATTGTATTAATGACAACACAAAATAATTAAAATTATTATTATTATTCATTACAAAAAAGTTTGCTGCTCACAGAGATATATAGAACATTATGAAGAATAGAATAAGATCACATTTTTGCCAGGAACACAATCAATGTTAATTATTATGATCCTTTCTTATTTCAATATTGGATGATGTGGTGTCTTCTGTTGAAGATTATGTAGCAGTTTTTGAGGCAGAATCATCTGCAACAGTTGTCGCCTGTGCTTCGCGTCGTCGGTGTTAGTGTGTGTGTCGTCATCGGTCTCATTGACTGCAGCAGATATTTCTCCATTGAACTGAATCAAAACACAAGGCTCCATGGCATACGCAAGCCGTTTCATAGAAATTGGATTCACACGCAGCAAATTTCCCACAAAAACTATCTGTAAAATAAAAATTAAATAATCTGTAAATATTTAGAGATTATGAAATCCGATTTTATGATTTTCGATTACTAATGGATGCTATGATAGATTTTTCAAGATTCGCAGTAGATTTTCGATTGCGATGGATTCTGAGATAGGGCCGATTTATTAGTTTTAAATTTCGAGTTTTCTTTAATGTAACTAATCTTTGACGCTGTTAGTATGTAGGTCCAATTATCATTAGGTAAGTTTAAAACGGATGTAGGTAAGTTCTTAGTATAATGAATAGAATTATTGTATGTTTCAGGAAATAGTTACTAGGTACCTACCTACAAATGTATATTTAAATCTATGTTATGGATTTTAATTCTGTAAATTGGGATGGTAAAATGTACCTACATTACATACATATGTATGTATATGGAGCCTAGGTATGTAAATATGTAGGTAGATAATAATGTATAATGAAAGTGTTGGATGGTTATGGTTAGGTAGATCCATATATGCATATAAAACTTTATATGATAGTTGTAATATACATAATATTCATTTGATTTTTAAAGATATATATTTATATAAATGTCAGAGAGTCCACGTAGTACATAATGTATGTAGGTTGGTACCTATTCAGTGACCTAGATATCAGAAACTACTAACTCGATTTGCGTTTTGTACGTAATTTATTATTTTTGAAATGGAAATTAAGAGAATAGTCAAATGTTTATAAATTTAATTTGCTCTGGCCCGATCCAAATTCATAACTTCAAGTTTCTATTTTTCATTTTTATTTATTAGTTTTAAACTAAATTTGAATATTTTTTAATGTAGCTAAACATTGACGCTATTAGTACGTAGGTCCAAATATGTAGGTAAGTTTTTAGTATAATGGATTGAATGGATGATTCAAGGAATAGTTACTTAGGTACCTACATACCTTCAAATTTATGTTTAAATCTATATTATAGATTTTAATTACGGAAATTAGGATGATAACTGTGTACCTACACTACATACAGATATGAATATGTAGGCATGTAAATGTGTATACATACAATGCACATTGAAAGTGTAAGTTGGTTATAAGTAGGTAGATATGTGCATAATTTTATATGATAGGTGCAATATACATAATATTCATTTGATTTTTAATGATATATAGGTATATAAATGTATGAGAGCCCAAATAGTGTATACTGTAAGTAGGTAGGTATTCAGTGACGCAGATAGCAAAAACATGTGTATGTATGTAATTTAGTCATTATTATGCGTAAAAATGAAATATAATTAGGTAGAAGAAATGGATATATATATTTATATGGACCGATAGAGAGATATACGGAATATCAAGTTTGATTAAAATTTCGGGTTCGATTTTTTTAAATTGTAAAATTTTGCAAAAAGGTAATCCGTAATTCTAGACCACAAAAAATTGATTTTATTGATTTTTCGTAAATTTGTTATAGTCATTATTTTTTTTATAACATAACTTATTATAATAAAATATACTAGCAATCCATTAAACAAAAAAAAAATTTAACTTATTATACTTACTATGAATTCTTTTCATTTTTCGTCGTTGAGTAGTTCTACCTCTTTGTTGGTTGATAAATATTTGCTTTGTTCCTGATATTGAAATTCATCGGAAAGTAAAAGCTTGCGGCAAATTGTTGCCATATTTTTTATAAATAAATTAAACGCAGGGTTGGATCGTATGTACTTGCTCTTGTGTTCGATCACATTGTTAGTAGAAAAGGTTTAATATTACGAAACGTTATATTAACAAAAGATTATGTCTCACACTATTCTTACATCCGGTGGGAGTTGCTTTGAAGCACGGAAAATGCTAGACAATCCATGCATATGTTTCTTTTACTGGCAATGCTTTCTCTTTGGAGAATTCGATTGCCATGAAGATGAAGGAATTGTTGGGAGTTAGAAGTTAAATATAACATTTTATTTTTGTGTAAAGTTTCAACTAACTTACCTACAGCTATATGGCTGTTTATTGTGTGTATGCATCAATGGATTATATGGCACATTGGAAAATTTTGCTTTGGTGGAGTGGGAGTTTTTCCAGTTCCTGCATGGACAAATGTCTCCATTGCAGTGGCCATATAGACTTGTGAAGCCACAACTTCCAGAGCGTTCATAACAGCTTCGGTGGCTTTTCGTCTTGGTGGAACGATTCGATCCAGCGTAAAGAAATTCTTAGTCACATAATTGTACCAAACCGCATGGAGCAATTGTTTTTCAATTTAATCAGAAAGCAATGAATGAGCTGTTGCTGTACAGTCATTTGTTGCCATTCTCGCACAAAAGCTTGTCCAGTCCAAATCCGGCATTAGCGAAGCCATTTACAAAACTTGCAGCCAGATTCTGCATTCCTGAGTCCACTTGAATCAATGGGAAATTATTTCTTAATTAAACTTTTTTATGTGTACAACAATTCCCAGAACATATTTCAATCGAAACGAAGAACTAAAACTTGAAAAGAAAAACAGATAACATTCATCCAATTGTGTAAGACATTCTAATAAGAACAGAATTATAAAAAAATATTTACGTAAAAAAAGGTAACGGAAACCCTCACTGTATTATTTATAATTTAAGTGCAATATGCATATGTACATAAGATCCATGTGATTTTTAAAGATACATAATTATGTATATATAAATGTATGACGGCCTACATCGTATGAAGTATTCAGTTCAGTTATTTTGGAAATAAATATTTTTTTTTAAACAGACAGACGTAATTGAGGGAAGCACTTTTTGGTGTTTTCTATGATCGTAATGTCATGTTTGATTGTAATTTTTATTACGAATGTATCAACCACAAGATCGAAAATTGTTTGGTGCAGTTCTAAATTTTTGTTCGTACTTACTATGGGCACTTCCCATAGAACCACTTTTCATATTTTCGACTTTCTCAACATTGAATGAACTGAATAAAATAATTTTTTTATATAAATGCTCCCTAAAATTGTTAATAAAACTTCTACCAAATTTTCAAAAAAAAAAATGTTTCGATTTTTAAAAAATAAATACAATTTTTATTGAAAAATCGATTTTTCAAAAACTAGTTACAGACTTTTTTTTAAATTTGAATTTTATATGTATATTAATAATATCTTAAAATGTTTTCGAAATTTTATACTTAAAAAATTTATTTATTAAAAAACCGCTCCAACGATTTTTGAATTTTATTTTGATATATTCTTAAAGAATTCAAATTGCATCTTTGTTTTGCCTCAAACTATAAATGCTAAGCAATATAAAACCATTTAATTATGTGTATTATCCATTTATGTCTATACCTCATTATTATTCCCTTTTTACTAATCTTTGCGTTTGTCACTGAATACTACATAAAATGTACGACCTCATACATTTATATATACACATGTGTCTTTAAAAATCACATGAATCTTATGTATGCATATTGCAGATTACATATTTACATAAAAAGATATCGCTCACCTTTATTGGACAACCCGTTGCAAAGATATAGTTGAAAATCTATTCACTGTTCACCTTGAAATACATAATCTGAAAATACTTTGAAGTGTATCTTTGGAACGGGTTATCCTAAAACCTTGGTGGATACCTTTTTGTAATCTACTCTTGATACTCTCAAAATCAGCATCAAAAGTTTTTATGTAGAAGCCTTATTGCAAAAAATCACTCTTGAAATACGCATATTTAGAATGATGTATGCGTATTCCTGGAGCAATTTTTTTTACTACAACTTCTTTACAAAAAATGTTGATGCTTTCTTTGAAAGTATGGAGTGCTGATTGTAAAAAGATATCGCTCACCTTTATTGGACAACCCGTTGCAAAGATATAGTTCAAAATCTATTCGTATTCTATATTAAATAGTATGTGTCTAAGAATCACATGAATCTTATGTATGCAGATTGCACCTAAATTATAAAGTTATATGCATATAGCTACCTACCCACCTACATCCTTCATTTTCATTATTATATGCACATGTTTACATACTTAGCTTCCATAAATATATATATATATATATATTTTACTATCCTAACTTACATAATTCAAATCCATAACAAAGATTTAAATATACATTTGTAGATTGGTATTTACCTAAGTAACTATTCTTTTAATCATCTATCCGACAATTCATTATACTAAGAATTAAAGTAATCTTAACTACATCGGCCTAAACAGCTTTAATGTCTAGATACATTAAGGTTGTTAGCTACAACAGCAAGTTCGTGCTATCCAGTCTTAGAAAAAGCAGGAGTTTTTTTTTAATTCTATACTATACTATACTATGAGGCTTACCTTCTCCTTCCATTCCTTGATCATATCGGTACTATCAGCTGGCATTTGATCCGTATAAACCATACACATGTATCCGGATTCGCGAAAGCATCTCTCAACTTCCAGTACTTCATCTGCCGAATTGCACAAGACTGCACAACGCTCCAACTGATATGCGCACTTATCCAAACATTTCATAACAACCGACATCTTTTCGGAGTTACTTTGCAATTTAATGGAAACTTTAGCCTTGGCATAGACTGCAGCTTCTAAATAGTCTGCAATGCACAACAAAGGCTGATTAGCAATCCTTACAAAATTAATAAATCGCCGAGTCCATGTCTTGGAAGTGACCACCAGTTGAAATGGAATCTTTTCATCTTGAAGAACTGGAGAGATAAGCTTGAAGAGGGTTTCATCAAACTCGGGATTCTCATTCATTATGCTCTCCAAGTTTTCCTTCTCGTTGGCCTCGAGCAAACGCTGCCGCACGGTGGTGTAATTACGCACACCACACCCATTAAGCAGTTCAATTTTAACATCTTCGTTGTTTCGAAGTCCATATGCTGGGACAATACTAATTTTTGGTGTTGTGCTAGCCAAAATGCGTCGACAATGACGAGAAATACTCTCAACCTGAACGGACGATGGTGCGATTATAATAACAGCTGAACCATAGGTCGGCAGAATGCCTTTCGATTCTAGATGGAAACTCAACATGCTACAAGCCGGAGGCAAATAACACCAGGTTTTACCAGTTCTATTCGAGTTGATCACACAAAAGCAATTGCCACGAACTAAATGCGACCAAGCGTACGCTTGGATGCGATACATTTTATTCAATCGCATGTGCTCCATTTCTTGGTGGATTTCTGCTGTTAACAAGGCATTCTTCATGCGATCAATTGGTTTAACATTGTTTTTACTGTGAGCCAATACAAGATGCTTAACGAAATTTGTTTTCAAAGTAGCTTTACCAATGACTTCGGGAAGATTAAGATTGGTTTGGTATGATGGAAGATAAGAATTAGTTAAATTACGAAAGTATTCTTTTTGAGTTAATATTTTCGTAGCAACTGACGAAACAATATACTTTAAAATTAAATTACAGGACAAAATACAAAATAAATAAAATAAAACTCGCGCACTTCCAATATTTGTTTTGAAATGAATATCTTTTTTTTTATTGTTTTGTCAGCTGTCAAAATACTCACCTCAAATTGAGTAAACTGGTCTTTTCTTGTGGTGGATTTTTGGCACGTACGCATTAATATGCTATGGTTTGCTTCTACTTTTTGATTGGATTTTCTTCATTTTGAACATAAAATTAATAAATATTGCTTAATTTGTAAGCCAGAATCAACAAAAAGCTTTTATTAGTATGTTTTATGTTTGATTAAGGCCTTTAAAAATACAATTTAACTAAAAAGCAATTCATTTTTCAATTTTTGAATTTAACGGATTTCCATTTTAAATATATTAGGTCACCATATCTACCAAAATTGGGATTGCGCACTCCTCCGTTTCGATAAGCCTGTGTTGGTGTCTGCTCCATTTAAAATGCACGGGCAACTAACACATGCTTGTCGAAACGGAGGAAATCCTCTCAATTTAGCTTGTAGGGTGAAAGAGAATAAACCCCCGAAGTCGTGCCTCTATATTAGTTTCTCTATGGGTGGAATGCAATTGAAAGCTCATTTTAAAAAATATAGTAGATTATTCATTTCAATTTATTTATGGAAGTTGAGCTTAGATTAAGGGAATCGCAGACTATCTCAGGGAATAATCCATAGAGAAAATAATTAAATAGAGGCGCGACTTGTACCCCTCTTGCCTTAAACACCCGCAAATTTTCTTTTTAAGGTGAGTAAGAGAAAACTCTCTTAATTTACTCATTTTTTCCTATCCGTGAATACATGTGAGTGGTGGATTAATAAACCCTATTGCTCAAACTGACAGATAATTTTTTTTGTTTTTGGTTTGTCAAAAGTCTGTCTGACATTTCTAATTACCAAAACATAAATAATAGTTTTTTTTCACATTTGGTAAGTTTTTTTTCATATTTATTTAATTATTCTTTATTACAATAAAAGAAATATATTTAACTATAAAAAAAATTGTTTTTTATGTTTGTAAAAGGTATATCTTAGATTGGAAACTCAGAAACCAAACCCAATTGTTTCTTGTTTTCTATAATTGTTTTGTTGTTTTTTTTTAGATTGGGAGTGAAGACATACTTAGTTCATCTGGGAGTGATACCACCAACCACTCCACTTTACACAAAAACCAATCCATCAACAAAAAGTGAAGATCGAATTGGTTATTTAGAAAAGGAGGCTTCACATTGGCGGACACAATGTGAAATCTCACGAATAAGCGATTCGCTGCCACATGAAGTGTCTCGTCTATGTAAAGGGAAACAACAATACAATGAGCCATTAGTAGTGGCGGGTTGTTGCTGTAGTACAGAAATATAGACAGCTTTTCTTGGAATCTATTCTTCAACAGGACATGTTTTGGTACCGGAAACAATTTCCCCAGCAAAATGACAGAGTAAGTAAACCTTTATTTTGCAAGTGCAAATTCATATCTAATCGATGTTTTTCTTATAAACTTTCAGAGATCTCGATAAACTGAAAGAAGGAATCGCTGAGAAAGTAGCCATATTATCTTTTTGGAAGAAATATATCGTCAGTGGCAATCTCATGAACGAGATCGATATGCACATGTTGGCCGAAACACCTCGGTCTGTATCTTCTAAACAGATTGTTGGTCTGTCTGTGGATCAGCATTCAGTCAAGCAGAAATAAGGTACGTTAAATACCAAAAAACCTAATTTTATGTATTTTTAAGTATTTGTTTTTCTTTTAATTTTGTAGGATAAACAGCGCCTGCCATTCATCTCAAAATCATGACGAACAAGAAGGTCAGACCACACAAACAATGAAGCCCAACAGGAAGTCATTATTGCCAGATAATATAATTAAATACATTGGGCTCAATATTTTAAAGTGTTCTGCTTATGTATATATATATGTATATAGCTTAAGAATTGTGATTCAATTAATTTTTTTCGATTACATTTTCTTTATGGGTGTTCAAAAAAATTCTTTTCTTTTTAAGGGAAATGTAATGTTGTGTGTCTCAATGACACATAGGTAAGTATTATAACCCTATGCTGAGGTAAATTAACACTCAGAACAGTAACAATCATCGAGATCAAGCAAGTACTTTGGAAATGACAGCTTGTCCAAAGTAGCAAATCCAAGAAATTTCTACTGATATCAAGAAAAATCTTGAAATCAGTACTTAAGCCAAGCTCTAATTTCCAAACTACTTGCTTGATTTCGATGATTGTAACGGTTCTGAGTGTAAATTAACCTTAGCTTCTAAGTCCCTGCAATCATTTTAAATTCAAAAAATTATTTCGAAAAATTGCTATCTAAAAGTAATTTCTTCGTGTTTTAAAAAAAATGAAAAATTACTTTCAGATGCAAATTTTTTGAAATATTTGCTCGAATTGAAAACGGTTTCAAGAATTTACAAGCTGACATAAATTAAAACTCACAACAGTTTCAATCATCGAGATCAAGCTAGTACTTTGGAAATGACAGCTTGTCCAAAGTAGCAAATCCAAGAAATTTCTACTGATATCAAGAAAAATCTTGAAATCAGTACTTACGCCAAGCTCTAATTTCCAAACTACTTGCTTGATTTCGATGATTGTAACGGTTCTGAGTGTAAATTAACCTTGGCTTCTAAGTCCCTGCAATCATTTTAAATTCAAAAAATTATTTTGAAAAATTGCTATCTAAAAGTAGTTTCTTCGTGTTTTAAAAAAAATTAAAAATTACAAAATTACCTTCAGATGCAAACTTTTTGAAATATTTGCTCGAATTGAAAACGGTTTCAAGAATTTACAAGCTGACATAAATTAAAACTCACAACAGTTTCAATCATCGAGATCAAGCAAGTACTTTGGAAATGACAGCTTGTCCAAAGTAGCAAATCCAAGAAATTTCTACTGATATCAAGAAAAATCTTGAAATCAGTACTTACGCCAAGCTCTAATTTCCAAACTACTTGCTTGATTTCGATGATTGTAACAGTTCTGAGTGTAAATTAACCTTAGCTTCTAAATCCCTGCAATCATTTTAAATTCAAAAAATTATTTCGAAAAATTGCTATCTAAAAGTAGTTTCTTCGTGTTTTAAAAAAAATGAAAAATTACAAAATTACTTTCAGATGCAAATTTTTTGAAATATTTGCTCGAATTGAAAACGGTTTCAAGAATTTACAAGCTGACATAAATTAAAACTCACAACAGTTTCAATCATCGAGATCAAGCTAGTACTTTGGAAATGACAGCTTGTCCAAAGTAACAAATCCAAGAAATTTCTACTGATATCAAGAAAAATCTTGAAATCAGTACTTACCCCAAGCTCTAATTTCCAAACTACTTGCTTGATTTCGATGATTGTAACGGTTCTGAGTGTAAATTAACCTTAGCTTCTAAATCCCTGCAACCATTTTAAATTTAAAAAATTATTTTGAAAAATTGCTATCTAAAAGTAGTTTCTTCGTGTTTTAAAAAAAATGAAAAATTACAAAATTACTTTCAGATGCAAATTTTTTGAAATATTTGCTCGAATTGAAAACGGTTTCAAGAATTTACAAGCTGACATAAATTAAAACTCACAACAGTTCCAATCATCGAGATCAAGCAAGTACTTTGGAAATGACAGCTTGTCCAAAGTAGCAAATCCAAGATATTTCTACTGATATCAAGAAAAATCTTGAAATCAGTACTTACGCCAAGCTCTAATTTCCAAACTACTTGCTTGATTTCGATGATTGTAACGGTTCTGAGTGTAAATTATCCTTAGCTTCTAAATCCCTGCAATCATTTTAAATTCAAAAAATTATTTCGAAAAATTGCTATCTAAAAGTATTTTCTTCGTGTTTTAAAAAAAATGAAAAATTACAAAATTACTTTCAGATGCAAATTTTTTGAAATATTTGCTCGAATTGAAAACGGTTTCAAGAATTTACAAGCTGACATAAATTAAAACTCACAACAGTTTCAATCATCGAGATCAAGCTAGTACTTTGGAAATGACAGCTTGTCCAAAGTAGCAAATCCAAGAAATTTCTACTGATATCAAGAAAAATCTTGAAATCAGTACTTACGCCAAGCTCTAATTTCCAAACTACTTGCTTGATTTCGATGATTGTAACGGTTCTGAGTGTAAATTAACCTTAGCTTCTAAATCCCTGCAATCATTTTAAATTCAAAAAATTATTTTGAAAAATTGCTATCTAAAAGTAGTTTCTTCGTGTTTTAAAAAAAATGAAAAATTACAAAATTACTTTCAGATGCAAATTTTTTGAAATATTTGCTCGAATTGAAAACGGTTTCAAGAATTTACAAGCCGACATAAATTAAAACTCACAACAGTTTCAATCATCGAGATCAAGCAAGTACTTTGGAAATGACAGCTTGTCCAAAGTAGCAAATCCAAGAAATTTCTACTGATATCAAGAAAAATCTTGAAATCAGTACTTACGCCAAGCTCTAATTTCCAAACTACTTGCTTGATTTCGAAGATGTAACGGTTCTGAGCGTAAATTAACCTTAGCTTCTAAATCCCTGCAATCATTTTAAATTCAAAAAATTATTTCGAAAAATTGCTATCTAAAAGTAGTTCTTTCGTGTTTTTAAAATTAGACCGTTTTTTTTTAAGGTGAAGTTGAACAAACATTCCCGAAAATAAACAAAAAATCATATACATGTATATATATATAAATATTGTATTAATGACAACACAAAATAATTAAAATTATTATTATTATTCAGTACAAATAAGTTTGCTGCTCACAGAGATATATAGAACATAATGAAGAATAGAATAATCTCATTTTTGCCAGGAACACAATCAATGTTATTTATTATGATCCTCTTTTATTTCAATATTGGATGAGGTGGATGATGTGGTGTCTTGCAGTTTGTGAGGCAGAATCATCTGCAACAGTTGTCGCCTGTGCTTCGCGTCGTCGGTGTTGGTGTGTGTGTCGTCATCGGTCTCATTTACTGCAGCAGATATTTCTCCATTGAACTGAATCAAAACACAAGGCTCCATGGCATAGGCAAGCAGTTTCATTGAAATTGGATTCACACGCAGCAAATTTCCCGCAAAAACTATCTGTAAAATAAAAATTAAACAATCTGTAAATATTTAGAGATTATGAAATCCGATTTTATGATTTTCGACTACTAATGGATGCTATGATAGATTTTTCAGGATTCGCAGATTTTCGATTGCGATGGATTCTGTGATAGGGCCGATTTATAAGTTTTAAATTTCGAGTTTTTTTATTGTAACTAAACTTTGACGCTGTTAGTATGTAGGTCCAATTATCATTAGGTAAGTTTAAAACCGATGTAGTTAAGTTCTTAGTATAATGAATAGAATTATTGTATGTTTCAGGAAATAGTTACTAGGTACCTACCTAAAAATGTATATTTAAATCTATGTTATGGATTTTAATTCTGTAAATTGGGATGGTAAAATGTACCTACATTATATACATATGTATGTATATGGACCCTAGGTATTTAAATATGTAGGTACATAATAATGTATAATGAAAGTGTTGGATGGTTATGGTTAGGTAGACCCATATATGCATATAAAACTTTATATAATAGTTTGAATATACATAATATTCATTTGATTGTTAAAGATATATATTTATATAAATGTCAGAGAGTCCACTTAGTTAGGTTGGTACCTATTCAGTGACCTAGATATCAGAAACTACTAACTCGATTTGCGTTTTGTACGTAATTTATTATTTTTGAAGTGGAAATTGAAAGAATAGTCAAATTTATAAATTTAAAGTTTAAAGTTTATAAATTTAATTTGCTCTGGCCCGATCCAAATTCATAACTTCAAGTTTCTATTTTTCATTTTTATTTATTAGTTTTAAACTAAATTTGAATATTTTTAAATGTAGCTAAACATTGACGCTATTAGTAGGTAGGTCCAAATATGTAGGTAAGTTTTTAGTATAATGGATTGAATGGATGATTCAAGGAATAGTTACTTAGGTACCTACATACCTAAGTCTAGATCTAGATTATAGATTTTAATTACGGAAATTAGGATGATAATTGTGTACCTACACTACATACAGATATGAATATGTAGACATGTTAATGTGTATACATACAATGTACATTGAAAGTGTAAGTTGGTGATAAGTAGGTAGATATATGCATATAATTTTATATGATAGGTGCAATATACATAATATTCATTTGATTTTTAATGATATATAGGTATATAAATGTATGAGAGCCCAAATAGTATATACTGTAAGTAGGTAGGTATTCAGTGACGTAGATAGCAAAAACATGTGTATGTATGTAATTAAGTCATTATTATGCGTAAAAATGAAATATAATTAGGTAGAAGAAATGGATATACATATTTATATCGACCGATAGAGAGACAGACGGAATATCAAGTTTGATTAAAATTTCGGGTTCGAAAGGTAGTCCGTAATTCTAGATCACAAAAAATTGATTTTATTGATTTTTAGTAAATTTCTTATAGTAATTAATTTTTTTATAACATAACTTATTATAATAAAACATACTAGCAATCCATTAAACAAAAAAAAACTTAACTTATTATACTTACTATGAATTCTTTTCATTTTTCGTCGTTGAGTAGTTCTACCTCTTTGTTGGTTGATAAATATTTGCTTTGTTCCTGATATGGAAATTCATCGGATAGTAAAAGCTTGCGGCAAATTGTTTCCATATTTTTTATAAGTAAATTAAATGCACGGTTGGATCGTATTTACTTGCTCTTGTGTTCGATCACATGTTAGTTGAAAAGGTTTAATATTACGAAATGTTATATTAACAAAAGATTATGTCTCACACTATTCTTACATCCCGGTGGGAGTTGCTTTGAAGCACGGAAAATGCTAGACAATCCATGCATATATTTCTTTTACTGGCAATGCTTTCTCTTTGGAGAATTCGATTGCCATGAAAATGAAGGAACTGTTGGGAGTTAGAAGTTAAATATAACATTTTATTTTTGTGTAAAATTTCAACTAACTTACCTATAGCTATATGGCTGTTTATTGTGTGTATGCACCAATGGATTATATGGCACATTGGAAAATTTTGCTTTGGTGGAGTGGGAGTTTTTCCAGTTCCTGCAGCGCATGGACAAATGTATCCATTGCAGTGGCCATAGACTTGTGAAGCCACAACTTCCAGAGCGTTCATAACAGCTTCGGTGGCTTTTCGTCTTCCCAAGTAAAGCAAGCCTAGTATCGATGAAGGTGGAACAATTCGATCCAGCGTAAAGAAATTCTTAGTCACATAATTGTACCAAAACGCATGGAGCAATTGTTTTTCAATTTAATCAGAAAGCAATGAATGAGCTGTTGCTGTACAGTCATTTGATGCCATTCTCGCTCAAAAGCTTGTCCAGTCCAAATCCGTCGTTGGCGAAGCCATTTATAAAACTTGCAGCCAAATTCTGCATTCCTGAGTCCACTTGAATCAATAGGAAATTATTTCTTAATTAAACTTTTTTATGTGTACAACAATTCCCAGAACAAATTTCAATCAAAACGAAGAACTAAAACTTGAAAAGAAAAACAGATCACATTCATCTAATTGTGTAAGACATTCTAATAAGAACAGAATAATAAAAAAATATTTACGTACTGATTACTAGAATAACATTTAATATATATTGTGTATGGTCGGTAATGTTTCATAAGTTAAATAAATATGTATATATATACCGAAGAGAATGTTTTGAATAAAAAAAGGTAATGAAAACCCTCACTGTATTATTTATAATTTAAGTGCAATATGCATATGTACATAAGATCCATGTGATTTTTAAAGATACATAATTATGTATATATAAATGTATGACGGCCTACATCGTATGAAGTATTCAGTTCAGTTATTTTGGAAATATATATTTTTTTTAAAACTCAAAATTTCAAAAACGGGTCAATAGATTTTTTCGAAACTTCGTAATTGGTATTTTTTTGACTTTATCTTAATAGTTAAAAAAAAAACTTCTTTTAGTTATATGCATATAGCTACCTACCCACCTACATCCTTCGTGTTCATTATTATATGTATATGTTTACATGTCTAGGTTCCATCTATGTATGTACCTACATACATATTACTCTCCTATATTACAAATTTAAAATCCACACTATAAATTTAAATATGCTTTTGTAGGTAGGTACATGTGTAACTATTCCTTGAATCATCCACTCGACAAGTCATTGTACTAAGAATCAAGGTAATCATACTTACATCGGCTTCAAACCTGCATAGGATAACTAGATTACCTACATACTAAATAGCGTCAATGTTTAGCTACATGAAAGTTGTTAGCTCCAAGATCAAAACAACCCGTTCCAAAGATATAGCTCAAAAGCTATTCACTGTTCACCTTGAAATACATAATGTGAAAATACTTTGAAGTGTATCTTTGGAACGGATTATCCTAAAAACTTGGTTGATACCTTTTTGTAATCTACTATTGATACTCTCAAAATCAGCATCAAAAGTTTTTATGTAGAAGCCTTATTGCAAAAAATCACTCTTGAAATACGCATATTTAGAATGATGTATGCGTATTCCTGGAGCAATTTTTTTTTATTCAACTTCTTTGCAAAAAATGTTGATGCTTCCTTTGAAAGTATGAAGTGCTGATTCTAAAAAGATATCGCTCACCTTTATTAGACAACCCGTTGCAAAGATATAGTTGAAAATCTATTCACTGTTCACCTTGAAATACATAATCTGAAAATACTTTGAAGTGTATCTTTGGAACGGGTTATCCTAAAAACTTGGTTGATACCTTTTTGTAATCTACTCTTGATACTCTCAAAATCAGCATCAAAAGTTTTTATGTAGAAGCCTTATTGCAAAAAATCACTCTTGAAATACGCATATTTAGAATGATGTATGCGTATTCCTGGAGCAATTTTTTTTAATACAACTTCTTTACAAAAAATGTTGATGCTTTCTTTGAAAGTATGAAGTGCTGATTCTAAAAAGATATCGCTCACCTTTATTGGACAACCCGTTGCAAAGATATAGTTGAAAATCTATTCACTGTTCACCTTGAAATACATAATCTGAAAATACTTTGAAGTGTATCTTTGGAACGGGTTATCCTAAAAACTTGGTTGATACCTTTTTGTAATCTACTCTTGATACTCTCAAAATCAGCATCAAAAGTTTTTATGTAGAAGCCTTATTGCAAAAAATCACTCTTGAAATACGCATATTTAGAATGATGTATGCGTATTCCTGGAGCAATTTTTTTTTATTCAACTTCTTTGCAAAAAATGTTGATGCTTCCTTTGAAAGTATGAAGTGCTGATTCTAAAAAGATATCGCTCACCTTTATTAGACAACCCGTTGCAAAGATATAGTTGAAAATCTATTCACTGTTCACCTTGAAATACATAATCTGAAAATACTTTGAAGTGTATCTTTGGAACGGGTTATCCTAAAAACTTGGTTGATACCTTTTTGTAATCTACTCTTGATACTCTCAAAATCAGCATCAAAAGTTTTTATGTAGAAGCCTTATTGCAAAAAATCACTCTTGAAATACGCATATTTAGAATGATGTATGCGTATTCCTGGAGCAATTTTTTTTAATACAACTTCTTTACAAAAAATGTTGATGCTTTCTTTGAAAGTATGAAGTGCTGATTCTAAAAAGATATCGCTCACCTTTATTGGACAACCCGTTGCAAAGATATAGTTGAAAATCTATTCACTGTTCACCTTGAAATACATAATCTGAAAATACTTTGAAGTGTATCTTTGGAACGGGTTATCCTAAAAACTTGGTTGATACCTTTTTGTAATCTACTCTTGATACTCTCAAAATCAGCATCAAAAGTTTTTATGTAGAAGCCTTATTGCAAAAAATCACTCTTGAAATACGCATATTTAGAATGATGTATGCGTATTCCTGGAGCATTTTTTTTTTATTCAACTTCTTTGCAAAAAATGTTGATGCTTCCTTTGAAAGTATGAAGTGCTGATTCTAAAAAGATATCGCTCACCTTTATTAGACAACCCGTTGCAAAGATATAGTTGAAAATCTATTCACTGTTCACCTTGAAATACATAATCTGAAAATACTTTGAAGTGTATCTTTGGAACGGGTTATCCTAATAACTTGGTTGATACCTTTTTGTAATCTACTCTTGATACTCTCAAAATCAGCATCAAAAGTTTTTATGTAGAAGCCTTATTGCAAAAAATCACTCTTGAAATACGCATATTTAGAATGATGTATGCGTATTCCTGGAGCAATTTTTTTTAATACAACTTCTTTACAAAAAATGTTGATGCTTTCTTTGAAAGTATGAAGTGCTGATTCTAAAAAGATATCGCTCACCTTTATTGGACAACCCGTTGCAAAGATGTAGTTGAAAATCTATTCACTGTTCACCTTGAAATACATAATCTGAAAATACTTTGAAGTGTATCTTTGGAACGGGTTATCCTAATAACTTGGTAAATACCTTTTTGTAATCTACTCTTGATACTCTCAAAATCAGCATCAAAAGTTTTTATGTAGAAGCCTTATTGCAAAAAATCACTCTTGAAATACGCATATTTAGAATGATGTATGCGTATTCCTGGAGCAATTTTTTTTAATACAACTTCTTTACAAAAAATGTTGATGCTTTCTTTGAAAGTATTAAGTGCTGATTCTAAAAAGATATCGCTCACCTTTATTGGACAACCCGTTGCAAAGATATAGTTGAAAATCTATTCACTGTTCACCTTGAAATACATAATCTGAAAATACTTTGAAGTGTATCTTTGGAACGGGTTATCCTAATAACTTGGTTGATACCTTTTTGTAATCTACTCTTGATACTCTCAAAATCAGCATCAAAAGTTTTTATGTAGAAGCCTTATTGCAAAAAATCACTCTTGAAATACGCATATTTAGAATGATGTATGCGTATTCCTGGAGCAATTTTTTTTAATACAACTTCTTTACAAAAAATGTTGATGCTTTCTTTGAAAGTATTAAGTGCTGATTCTAAAAAGATATCGCTCACCTTTATTGGACAACCCGTTGCAAAGATATAGTTGAAAATCTATTCACTGTTCACCTTGAAATACATAATCTGAAAATACTTTGAAGTGTATCTTTGGAACGGGTTATCCTAAAAACTTGGTTGATACCTATTTGTAATCTACTCTTGATACTCTCAAAATCAGCATCAAAAGTTTTTATGTAGAAGCCTTATTGCAAAAAATCACTCTTGAAATACGCATATTTAGAATGATGTATGCGTATTCCTGGAGCAATTTTTTTTAATACAACTTCTTTACAAAAAATGTTGATGCTTTCTTTGAAAGTATGAAGTGCTGATTCTAAAAAGATATCGCTCACCTTTATTGGACAACCCGTTGCAAAGATATAGTTGAAAATCTATTCACTGTTCACCTTGAAATACATAATCTGAAAATACTTTGAAGTGTATCTTTGGAACGGGTTATCCTAAAAACTTGGTTGATACCTTTTTGTAATCTACTCTTGATACTCTCAAAATCAGCATCAAAAGTTTTTATGTAGAAGCCTTATTGCAAAAAATCACTCTTGAAATACGCATATTTAGAATGATGTATGCGTATTCCTGGAGCAATTTTTTTTTATTCAACTTCTTTGCAAAAAATGTTGATGCTTCCTTTGAAAGTATGAAGTACTGATTCTAAAAAGATATCGCTCACCTTTATTAGACAACCCGTTGCAAAGATATAGTTGAAAATCTATTCACTGTTCACCTTGAAATACATAATCTGAAAATACTTTGAAGTGTATCTTTGGAACGGGTTATCCTAAAAACTTGGTTGATACCTTTTTGTAATCTACTCTTGATACTCTCAAAATCAGCATCAAAAGTTTTTATGTAGAAGCCTTATTGCAAAAAATCACTCTTGAAATACGCATATTTAGAATGATGTATGCGTATTCCTGGAGCAATTTTTTTTAATACAACTTCTTTACACAAAATGTTGATGCTTTCTTTGAAAGTATGAAGTGCTGATTCTAAAAAGATATCGCTCACCTTTATTGGACAACCCGTTGCAAAGATATAGTTGAAAATCTATTCACTGTTCACCTTGAAATACATAATCTGAAAATACTTTGAAGTGTATCTTTGGAACGGGTTATCCTAAAAACTTGGTTGATACCTTTTTGTAATCTACTCTTGATACTCTCAAAATCAGCATCAAAAGTTTTTATGTAGAAGCCTTATTGCAAAAAATCACTCTTGAAATACGCATATTTAGAATGATGTATGCGTATTCCTGGAGCAATTTTTTTTAATACAACTTCTTTACAAAAAATGTTGATTCTTTCTTTGAAAGTATGAAGTGCTGATTCTAAAAAGATATCGCTCACCTTTATTGGACAACCCGTTGCAAAGATATAGTTCAAAATCTATTCGTATTCTATATTAAATAATATGTGTCTAAGAATCACATGAATCTTATGTATGCAGATTGCACCTAAATTATAGTTATATGCATATAGCTACCTACCCACCTACATCCTTCATTTTCATTATTATATGCACATGTTTACATACTTAGCTTCCATAAATATATATATATATATATATGTATATTTTACTATCCTAACTTACATAATTCAAATCCATAACAAAGATTTAAATATACATTTGTAGATTGGTATTTACCTAAGTAACTATTCTTTTAATCATATATCCGACAATTCATTATACTAAGAATTAAAGTAATCTTAACTACATCGGCCTAAACAACTTTAATGTCTAGATACATTAAGGTTGTTAGCTACAAAAGCAAGTTCGTGCTATCCAGTCTTGCATTTTATTTAATAATGACGGAGAAAAAGCAGGAGTTTTTTTTTTTATTCTATACTATACTTTACTATGAGACTTACCTTCTCCTTCCATTCCTTGATCATATCGGTACTATCAGCTGGCATTTGATCCGTATAAACCATACACATGTATCCGGATTCGCGCAAGCATCTCTCAACTTCCAGTACTTCATCTGCCGAATTGCACAAGACTGCACAACGGACCAACTGATATGCGCACTTATCCAAACATTTCATACTTGCAATTTAATGGAAACTTTAGCCTTGGCATAGACTGCAGCTTCTAAATAGTCTGCAATGCACAACAAAGGCTGATTAGAAATCCTTACAAAATTAATAAATCGGCGAGTCCATATCTTGGAAGTGACCACCAGTTGAAATGGAATCTTTTCATCTTGAAGAACTGGAGAGATAAGCTTGAAGAGGGTTTCATCAAACTCGGGATTCTCACTCATTATGCTGCCCAAACCGTCGATAACTAAAGTTTTACTTGGCGTATGTTGAACAAGTTTTCCTTCTGTAATTACAAGCACATGGGTGTGGCCCATTAAGCAGTTCAATTTTAACATCTTCGTTGTTTCGAAGTCCATATGCTGGGACAATACTAATTTTTGGTGTTGTGCTAGCCAAAATGCGTCGACAATGACGAGAAATACTCTCAACCTGAACGGACGATGGTGCGATTATAATAACTTATCGATTCTAGACGGAAACTCAACATGGAGGCAAATAACACCAGGTTTTACCAGTTCTATTCGAGTTGATCACACAAAAGCAATTGCCACGAACTAAATGCGACCAAGCGTACGCTTGGATGCGATACATTTTAGTCAATCGCATGTGCTCCATTTCTTGGTCGATTTCTGCTGTAAACAAGGCATTCTTCATGCGTTCAATTGCTTTAACATTGTTTTTACTGTGAGCCAATACAAGATGCTTAACGAAATTTGTTTTCAAAGTAGCTTTACCAATGACTTCGGGAAGATTAAGATTGGTTTGGTATGATGGAAGATAAGAATTAGTTAAATTACGAAAGTATTCTTTTTCAGTTAATATTTTCGTAGAACGTATGGATGGATCGGAATTTTCACTAGAAACTCACGAAACAATATATTTTATAAATAAATTACAGGACAAAATACAAAATAAATAAAATAAAACTCGCGCACTTCCAATATTTGTTTTGAAATGAATATCTTTTTTTTTATTGTTTTGTCATCTGTCAAAATACTCACCTCACATTGAGTAAACTGGTCTTTTCTTGTGGTGGAATTTTGGCACGTTCGCATTAATATGCTATGGTTTGCTTCTACTTTTTGATTGGATTTTCTTCATTTTGAACATAAAATTAATAAATATTGCTTAATTTGTAAGCCAGAATCAACGAAAAGCTTTTATTAGTATGTTTTATGTTTGATTAAGGCCTTTAAAAATACAATTTAACTAAAAAGCAATTCATTTTTCAATTTTTGAATTTAACGGATTTCCATTTTAAATATATTAGGTCACCATATCTACCAAAATTGGGATTGCGCACTCCTCCGTTTCGATAAGCCTGTGTTGGTGTCTGCTCCATTTAAAATGCACGGGCAACTAACACATGCTTGTCGAAACGGAGGAAATCCTCTCAATTTAGCTTGTAGGGTGAAAGAGAATAAACCCCCGAAGTCGTGCCTCTATATTAGTTTCTCTATGGAATAATCGAAGAGATTTTTGGGAGCGGGATTCAAGAATTTTTTTTCCGAGAAGGATAGTTTCTATGCTCTATAGAATCAATAGAGTAGCGGAAACTAGGAACTCTTAACGAAAAGGGAAAATGTGCAGTTTTAATGCAAATTATATTTAACTTCAAGACAAAGAATTTTTATTGTTAACTGGTATTCAAAGCGGAACGTTCACCTTTATTCCAAGGCTTACCGATATTTTTTTTAAACAAGGAAGATTAAAAAAAAGTCTCGCAACATAAAATTCAAAGGTGGTTTTTTTTTTTTTTTTTTTTTTTTTTTTTATAATCTACACGCGCTCAAGGGATTATGAATAGCCTTTAAATGTTTCAACACAGCGCGGGCGTGAGGGTGAGGATAAGGAAGAGAAAGAATGATAGGAAAGATGTGTGGCGCGATATTCGGAGGCTGTAGGTGGTTGTTGTCTCAGATTTTATCTCCAGGGATGGCGGCTGAACTAATGCGGAGAAATTTCCGTGTCTTATTTATCGATGTCCCTTACAATTCGCATTAATTTTTTTATTTTTTGTCATATTTTATCGGTATACTAGTTTTACTCAATCACATGTTGTTAGTTCTATGCCTAAACAGCATGTAATGAGTAAACCAGCAACTCATTGTATGACATTTATTTTAAGAATTGGTTTTTAATGGAAAAATAAGAAGACATAGACTACGGAAGGGATCGAACCTGTGACCATGAGGTTGACAGGCGAACACACAACCATCGCGCCACGACCACCCCTCAAAATGCAAATTAAAATCAAATTGGTAGATTGAAAGAAATAAATCTAAAACAATTCCGAGGCGGAACACAAAAACAAAGAAGGCTAAGTTACTTGAAGGTAATTTTTTTTAAGTATGAAACTACCTAACTATAGCGAATTTCAGAGGGGTAAACTTGTGCTACGTGTGCGAAACTTCCTTTTTCTATTTTTTTACAGGGAGAATTAACAATTTCGACGGTAATGAGTATTCATTCACAGTCCCAAAATTTGTAAACCAATCCTTCAGGAAACCACTTTTTAAATTGGAAATAAGATACCCTATACCAGGGCATCGGAGGATACAGAGCCTTGAATTATTGCATGAAATTGATTTCTCCATTCATATTCCGTGATTGAACCAAATATTCGAGCAAAGCCGTGGTAGCCACGAATGTTAAGGCGTGGGCTATCAGTCGATCTCGTACTGTGGAGGTGTTAAAACGTTTTCGGCTTCCCAGTTTTTCCAAATTAAATTTGGTGTGTGAGCTTAAGTTTAACTTTAAATCAATATTTCATAAGTGCTGCAGTAGCACAGTGGTAGAGTGGCCGACCGAGAATCCGAGGGTCGCCAGTTCGATTCCCAGCCGGGCATCAGAACTTTGCAAGCCTTTTTTCACAACCGTGAAGTGGAAAATTTTATTGGTTGGGAAAATAATCAAAGGAGGAGGAGTTTAAGCACCGGGGCATCGAAAGGTGTCCTAGGGCCAATGAGGCCAGCGATGGCATCAGCTGAGGGAAAATCGAAAGATGTTCCAATTACAAGCAGTGATTCTGCAGCAACAACATCAACAGCAATAACAACAACGGCATCATCATCCGATGCTTACCAGAAGCGCAGAAATAGGACCAAGTGCGCACCAAATTTGGTAAAGAGGAGATCCACGGCCACCTCAGCAAAGCTGCCAGCTGGGGTGAATACGTCTGATATAGTCGAGACGTCAGAGGCAGCAGGACAAACCCAGCTAGACACTTCACCCGAAGAGGGTATTGAATATATGCCTGAGGAAGGAGAAGGGCACTTCACGACGGGCGATAGTACTGCCTTCGTGAACCTCTCCACATCAGAGGCGTCATCTGAGGAGGACGAGGAACAAATAATGGTCGCTCAAA
The DNA here is from genome assembly GCA_910595825.1 of Philhelius pedissequus. Classification (NCBI taxonomy): domain Eukaryota; kingdom Metazoa; phylum Arthropoda; class Insecta; order Diptera; family Syrphidae; genus Philhelius; species Philhelius pedissequus. Next base: position 140,421,472 of record OU343160.1, read on the forward strand.
TTGAAGCATTGGAGGCAGAAATCCAAAAGGTGAAAAGCAAAGTTAAGGCCAGCAAAAAGAACAATTACAAAAACAACAGCCACAGCAGCAGCCAAAACATCGACGGCAAAAACAACAGCAACAGCAGCAGACACAAGCCCAGAAACAACCGCAACAAAAACAGCAGCAACAGAATCAAAAGCAGCAGAAAAGTCAGTCTCAGCAGCAGCAGCCACAGCCGCCGATTACGAAAAAAGAAAAGGTGCCACCCATAAATACTTATAAAATGGAGTTACAGGATACCATAAATCTATGTAAGTTGACCATAGGTCAAAATTTTACTATTAAAAGATTAAATAACGATAGGCATGCTATCCAGTGCTTCACACTGGAACAGCACAAAAAAATTAAAGAGTTGCTAAAAGAATCTACTACTGAATTCTTTAGTTTCACCCCTTAAACCGAAAAATTTCAAACGGTCCTTTTGAAGGGCATAGATTCCTGCACGGAACCACAGGTGCTCTTAAATGAACTCCGCCAAAAAGCGAATGACGATCTCGACTTTATCGGGGTCAAGCCGTTCGCTACAGTTAGAGCTAGGCGGGAGAAGCGGAGTCTTCCCTTCTTCCTTGTTCAACTCTCACCCAGCAGCAAACTGGATAGTTTGAGGAGTATCTCGGTCCTCAACTACCAAGTTGTAACTTGGCACAAATTAAAAAGGCGCGGCGACATGATTCAATGCATGATCTGCCTAAGGTTCGGCCACGCCGCAGCAAACTGCAAAAGGCAGTCACGCTGCGTTAAGTGTTTAGAGAACCACAATGCAGATGAATGCAAGTTAGGAAGGGAACGGATACCTAACTATAGCGAATTTCAGAGGGGTAAACTTGTGCTACGTGTGCGAAACTTCCTTTTTCTATTTTTTTACAGGGAGAATTAACAATTTCGACGGTAATGAGTATTCATTCACAGTCCCAAAATTTGTAAACCAATCCTTCAGGAAACCACTTTTTAAATTGGAAATAAGATACCCTATACGAGGGCATCGGAGGATACAGAGCCTTGAATTATTGCAAGAAATTGATTTCTCGATTCATATTCCGCGATTGAACCAAATATTCGAGCAAAGCCGCGGTAGCCACGAATGTTAAGGCGTGGGCTATCAGTCGATCTCGTACTGTGGAGGTGTTAAAACGTTTTCGGCTTCCCAGTTTTTCCAAATTAAATTTCGTGTGTGAGCTTAAGTTTAACTTTAAATCAACATTTCATAAGTGCTGCAGTAGCACAGTGGTAGAGTGGCCGACCGAGAATCCGAGGGTCGCCAGTTCGATTCCCAGCCGGGCATCAGAACTTTGCAAGCCTTTTTTCACAACCGTGAAGTGGAAAACTTTATTGGTTGGGAAAATAATCAAAGGAGGAGCAGTTTAAGCACCGGGGCATCGAAAGGTGTCCTAGGGCCAATGAGGCCAGCGATGGCATCAGCTGAGGGAAAATCGAAAGATGTTCCAATTACAAGCAGTGATTCTGCAGCAACAACATCAACAGCAATAACAACAACGGCAACTTCATCCGATGCTTACCAGAAGCGCAGAAAGAGGATCAAGTGCGCACCAAATTTGGTAAAGAGGAGATCCACGGCCACCTCAGCAAAGCTGCCAGCTGGGGTGAATACGTCTGATATAGACGAGACGTCAGAGGCAGCAGGACAAACCCAGCTAGACACTTCACCCGAAGAGGGTATTGAATATATGCCTGAGGAAGGAGAAGGGCACTTCACGACGGGCGATAGTACTGCCTTCGTGAACCTCTCCACATCAGAGGCGTCATCTGAGGAGGACGAGGAACAAATAATGGTCGCTCAAATTGAAGCATTGGAGGCAGAAATCCAAAAGGTGAAAAGCAAAGTTAAGGCCAGCAAAAAGAACAATTACAAAAACAACAGCCACAGCAGCAGCCAAAACATCGACGGCAAAAACAACAGCAACAGCAGCAGACACAAGCCCAGAAACAACCGCAACAAAAACAGCAGCAACAGAATCAAAAGCAGCAGAAAAGTCAGTCTCAGCAGCAGCAGCCACAGCCGCCGATTACGAAAAAAGAAAAGGTGCCACCCATAAGTACTTATAAAATGGAGTTACAGGATACCATAAATCTATGTAAGTTGACCATAGGTCAAAATTTTACTATTAAAAGATTAAATAACGATAGGCATGCTATCCAGTGCTTCACACTGGAACAGCACAAAAAAATTAAAGAGTTGCTAAAAGAATCTACTACTGAATTCTTTAGTTTCACCCCTTAAACCGAAAAATTTCAAACGGTCCTTTTGAAGGGCATAGATTCCTGCACGGAACCACAGGTGCTCTTAAATGAACTCCGCCAAAAAGCGAATGACGATCTCGACTTTATCGGGGTCAAGCCGTTCGCTACAGTTAGAGCTAGGCGGGAGAAGCGGAGTCTTCCCTTCTTCCTTGTTCAACTCTCACCCAGCAGCAAACTGGATAGTTTGAGGAGTATCTCGGTCCTCAACTACCAAGTTGTAACTTGGCACAAATTAAAAAGGCGCGGCGACATGATTCAATGCATGATCTGCCTAAGGTTCGGCCACGCCGCAGCAAACTGCAAAAGGCAGTCACGCTGCGTTAAGTGTTTAGAGAACGACAATGCAGATGAATGCAAGTTAGGAAGGGAACGGATACCTAACTATAGCGAATTTCAGAGGGGTAAACTTGTGCTACGTGTGCGAAACTTCCTTTTTCTATTTTTTTACAGGGAGAATTAACAATTTCGACGGTAATGAGTATTCATTCACAGTCCCAAAATTTGTAAACCAATCCTTCAGGAAACCACTTTTTAAATTGGAAATAAGATACCCTATACGAGGGCATCGGAGGATACAGAGCCTTGAATTATTGCAAGAAATTGATTTCTCGATTCATATTCCGCGATTGAACCAAATATTCGAGCAAAGCCGCGGTAGCCACGAATGTTAAGGCGTGGGCTATCAGTCGATCTCGTACTGTGGAGGTGTTAAAACGTTTTCGGCTTCCCAGTTTTTCCAAATTAAATTTCGTGTGTGAGCTTAAGTTTAACTTTAAATCAACATTTCATAAGTGCTGCAGTAGCACAGTGGTAGAGTGGCCGACCGAGAATCCGAGGGTCGCCAGTTCGATTCCCAGCCGGGCATCAGAACTTTGCAAGCCTTTTTTCACAACCGTGAAGTGGAAAACTTTATTGGTTGGGAAAATAATCAAAGGAGGAGCAGTTTAAGCACCGGGGCATCGAAAGGTGTCCTAGGGCCAATGAGGCCAGCGATGGCATCAGCTGAGGGAAAATCGAAAGATGTTCCAATTACAAGCAGTGATTCTGCAGCAACAACATCAACAGCAATAACAACAACGGCAACTTCATCCGATGCTTACCAGAAGCGCAGAAAGAGGATCAAGTGCGCACCAAATTTGGTAAAGAGGAGATCCACGGCCACCTCAGCAAAGCTGCCAGCTGGGGTGAATACGTCTGATATAGACGAGACGTCAGAGGCAGCAGGACAAACCCAGCTAGACACTTCACCCGAAGAGGGTATTGAATATATGCCTGAGGAAGGAGAAGGGCACTTCACGACGGGCGATAGTACTGCCTTCGTGAACCTCTCCACATCAGAGGCGTCATCTGAGGAGGACGAGGAACAAATAATGGTCGCTCAAATTGAAGCATTGGAGGCAGAAATCCAAAAGGTGAAAAGCAAAGTTAAGGCCAGCAAAAAGAACAATTACAAAAACAACAGCCACAGCAGCAGCCAAATCATCGACGGCAAAAACAACAGCAACAGCAGCAGACACAAGCCCAGAAACAACCGCAACAAAAACAGCAGCAACAGAATCAAAAGCAGCAGAATCAACAGCAGCAGAAAAGTCAGTCTCAGCAGCAGCAGCCACAGCCGCCGATTACGAAAAAAGAAAAGGTGCCACCCATAAATACTTATAACATGGAGTTACAGGATACCATAAATCTATGTAAGTTGACCATAGGTCAAAATTTTACTATTAAAAGATTAAATAACGATAGGCATGCTATCCAGTGCTTCACACTGGAACAGCACAAAAAAATTAAAGAGTTGCTAAAAGAATCTACTACTGAATTCTTTAGTTTCACCCCTAAAACCGAAAAATTTCAAACGGTCCTTTTGAAGGGCATAGATTCCTGCACGGAACCACAGGTGCTCTTAAATGAACTCCGCCAAAAAGCGAATGACGATCTCGACTTTATCGGGGTCAAGCCGTTCGCAATAGTTAGAGCTAGGCGGGAGAAGCGGAGTCTTCCCTTCTTCCTTGTTCAACTCTCACCCAGCAGCAAACTGGATAGTTTGAGGAGTATCTCGGTCCTCAACTACCAGGTTGTAACTTGGGACAAATTAAAAAGGCGCGGCGACATGCTTCAATGCATGATCTGCCTAAGGTTCGGCCACGCCGCAGCAAACTGCAAAAGGGAGTCACGCTGCATTAAGTGCTTAGAGAACCACAATGTGGATGAATGCAAGTTAGGAAGGGAACGGATCGAAGATAGGACCCAGCTTAAATGTGTACTCTGCCGAGGCGGCGGATACCCCGCTAATTATCGGGGATGCCCGACGTTTCAGCTTAAAAACAACAAAAAAGCCGCAAAAAACAGTGGTAGAAAAGCGTCCAACAGTGCGCCCTCCTACAACAACACCCGTCAACCCCCAAGCTTCTTACGCCCAAATGGCGTCAGGAAGAGGAAGCACGGTACAGCCTACACCAAAGGTCGCCCAACAGGCCCCCGTGTGTAAGGGGCCGCCGGCACAGCGTATATTATGAGCATTCTGTATGTGATCGCTGCCTATGCACCGGAAACACCTCAGCCCACACAGTTTATAACAGAGCTTGAAAAGCTTTTTGAATGCTTAAGATTGAGCTCGGAAGAAAACTACTACATATTGGCTGGTGATTTGAATGCCAAACATATAGATTGGGGAAATCAAATACAAAATCCTCGTGGTAACCATCTGTATAATTGGATGGGTCGATACAACCTGGAGTATCGTATTGAACTTCTCGCTACAGGCAGGTCATCGTTTCCAAGAAGCGGTGCCTATCTGGATCTATTGTTGAAAGACGAAAGACTAACAATTACTGACACTGTGGGCCATCGGCCTAAAAATTGTTTAAGAACGATCGAGTACGACAGTAACCACTGCGGACTCGCCGCCGTAATACAACTTCCGAACGAGCTTATGGAGTTGGAGGAGTATGTTTTTTTTTTTTTTTATAACTTTGCACGCGCTCAAGGGGTTATGAATACCCTTTATATGTTTTTTCTTAACACAGCGCATCTGGTGAAGAAGAGAAAGAAGTATAGGAAAGATGTAACAGGAACCTGACAAATACTGAAATTGACAGATACTTAGAACAAATGGACGAAATAATTCAACGAACAATGAACAGGACAATACCGAAATACAAAGAACGTAACGCAACTGACATGTACCGTAACGCGACAATTGATGCATTACACAGACAAAAAAGTGGCTTACTGACAAGACTAAAACGCTTGTACAGAAGGTTTACTGACACGAGATCTAGAGATAAGGACACTGAAGTCGTCCATCAAAAATATCAACCAATTGATCAAAGAAAATTATAGCTTGTCCATTAATTTGATTGGGACAACAAAATTCGGGCCGTGAACGCTTCCGACCCGAGTATGTTCCCACAAATTAATAAGATATTCAGAAGAAAAGATCAAAACGACCGTCCGTGTCTAAAGCTCCAGAGGACGACACAAAACAGAGACGTACTTCTGACAGCAGGCATAGACCCATATGACGCCGTCTTGGACGATGACCTCTGCATAATCGAAGATCCGCAGGAGAAGGTGGAGGCTGTGGGGGCTGCTTTCCAGCAAGTGTTCAAAGTGAATGCTAGCATTTGCCCGAACCATGACCTGGAGAGCAGAGCTCTGGTTCACCTCCGGAGTGATATAACGCAGTGGAAATCTGAGAACCTTGGTTTTACCGGGTTTAATGATGAACATTTGCAAACGACATAATCGCCGAGCGAAATGGGACCAATTCCCTGTTAATTTCGAAGATTGAGCTCCAGCTCATCTTTGATTCACTAAAGAAAAAGAAATCAGTAGGAGTCGATGGTATATCCAATGTTGTACTACGACATTTGCCTCAGGAAGCAGTTGATATTTATACCACACTGTTTAACAACGCGCTGAATAATGCATATTATCTAGTGCGGTGGAAGACAGAGGGTGCACCACATCTCCCAAAAAAGGGAAAGGATAACTCCAATCCGGCGAATCTTCTGTCGATAAGTCTTCTTCCAAGTATCAGCAAAGTATTTAAAAAGGTTGTTAATAGAGCCCTGTTCAAGTGGGCGGAGGACAAAAATATTATCCCGGATAATCAGATCGGTTTTAAGGCGGGACATGACACAATTCATGCCGCGTCTTAACTAGTTTCTGATATCCAATCGAACAAAACTAAAAAGCAGTGTACGGGTGCCTGTCTGGTTGTTTTGGAGAAGGCCTTCGACACTGTATGGTTAGAAGGTCTCTATCTAAAGCTAACCAGACTAAGTATAAGTAAACCTCTATTGTATATGCTTTATGAAATGCTAAATGGTAGAAAATTTGTTGTCAAGAGTGGCAATGTAACTTCTACCACAGTTTTTAATATAAACAATGGTCTTCAGCACGAAGCGGTTAACTCGCCGATTCTCTTCAGCATTTACAACAGGGATCTGACAGGTAGTCTAACTCAGGCAATTGCGTACGCCGACGATCTAATTGCGTACAGAACAGCTCCAACAGTTGAGGTCATCAAAATTCTTTTGCAGCGTGACTTCAACAAGATTCAGCGATATTGTGATGACTGGAAGTTGAAAATCAATTTCCAGAAATCAGAAACAATTTTGTTTAGGACTTCGTTGTCTAGCTCCTCAAGGGATACGAGAAAGAACTGGCGCAAGCTGGTGATCGTAGGACCACGTGGACATCTTCTGGCGAGTAAAAGTGTAGTAAAGTACCTTGGCATCTGGTTGGATCAGTACTTGTATTTCGACAGACATATAGGTGCTGCTCTGGCCAAGGCTAGGGGAGCCTTTGCCCTGACAAAACGATTGTTTTATAGCAGTCGTCTTGACAGCAGGGTGAAGGTGATTTGCTCCATGGCCCTCATCAGGCCGATGATTGCCTATGGATGCCCGGTGTGGTTCAACGTTGCCCCATCTCAAATGAAAAAGATTCGGGAGTTTGAGAGGCAGTTTCTTCGACGTTGCCTTGGATTACACAGAACACCAGAGTCGGAGTACAAACGATATTATTCCAACCAGGTTCTATACAACGGAGCCAACACAAACAGAATATATAATTTTTTGTTTAAGGGGGCACTTTGCAAGAGCGATGTCCTCAACTAACAACTTAATTTTTGGGGCGTATTACCCCAATAACGAATATTTCGAGAGTGCGCGGTTAAGTGGCTACATCCCTCCCGAGGCATCCCTCTATTTAGACAGTCGAGGGCTGATACAGGATGGAGGGGCGGTTCCGCTCATCTACCACGTCAGCCGGAAAACTGTGGATAGGCGACTCCTGTATGGTCGAGACGTCAGCGCTCAAGGTGGAGAAGAGCGCCTTCGGTTCAGTAGGATTGTGTCCGATCGGGACCGGAGGGATAGGACGAAACAGGAGAACCAGTTCTGGTGGCTCTCTGAACAGCATCATAATATTTAAAGTCGATGAAGATTGTATATCTTGGCCGACTTACATAGATTTATTGCATTAGGTATAGGAACAGTCGGGGTGGCACCAAAAAAAATATGTGTGTATGCGGGGGCATACGTGCATGTATATGCGTGTCTGTACACGTATGTGCGAACGAATATGTATGTGTTTATGTACATGTATGGGTGGGTTGCATGTTGTTGTGTGTCTGCATGCATATAAAAAATAAACAAAAAAAAATTCTTCTAGTTTTTAAGTAGTTTTAAGTATTATTAGGTATTTTAAGTAGTTTAAGTTATTTTTAGTTAGTATAAGTTAGTTTTATTTAGTTTTAATTATTTCTAATATATATTTAGGTTTAGTTTATAAGTAAAAAAAAAAAAAAAAAAAAAAAAAAAAATGATAAGATACCAAGTTTTTTGTAGAAGTTTCCTTGAAATATAAAATAAAATAAAAAAAATTAGATTTAATTAAAATAGTTTTTAGGTGGAAAGACATATTAGTTCTAAGAGTTATTGTTTAATTTAGAGCGCCCGTAAAGGGCCAGTAAATTAGTTGTAAGTTATTGATAATTAGGCTAGTTTTAAACATTTTTATCTAGCTTTGAGATAGTTATAAGTTAATATGAAATAAAAATGGGCTATAGTCTACATAGTCTACAGTGGGTGGAGGATATCTGGGTTCGAATCTCGCCATTTCGCCAAAAAACAAAATTCGAATAAGAAACATTTTTTTTAAGTGTAATATCAATTTAAATCATATTTTTTTTAATTCGTGTACCTACTAATTGAATAACTAATTAAATTCAGTCCAATTAATTTGAGAAACGTACTTAAGGAAAATTAAAGTTCGTTTCGCGTATTAATACATATATATATAGATACATATATCAGCAAGGTATATAATATTTAAACGTAGCCAAATAAGTAAGAAAAGGAACATTATCATCTACAAAATATACCGATTATTGCAGTGGCCACTTCAACAGGATATATGGTGAGCTTTATGTACCAATTGAAAATTTGATTTTTGCAATTATATACACCTATATAAAATATATACATATATGTATATATATAATAAAACATTAAATATTTAGTACGCGAATAGAGTGGGGGGGGGTTTAAAAAGGGATCAATGCGATAAGTTAAAATACCTATAAAAAATAAACAGAAAAAAGAGGAATATAAAAGGAAAGTCCCAAAGTTGCTCATAAAAACGAAACAGAGTTGCCAACATAAGGAATTCGATTTTCATTAGTAGTAAATAAATTTTACAAATGCTTAATAATTAAATTTTAAAACTTCTTTTTACATTTAAATTAAATTTGGTAAACAATAAAATAACATCATTAGAAATGAATCAATTTATTTTTAATTTGAATTTAATAGATTTTTCTTAATTGAAGTGTGAGTAAGTTTAATTAAAACGGATGAAATGGAGAAGAGGGGGATGAAATAAGGGTAAGAGGGGAAGTCTAGTAAAGGGGTCGCTCTAGCGAGGGAGGCGACCAGGTAGGGTGGGTAGAGGCGACCAGGTAGAGTGGGTAGAGGCGACATCTCGCGCATCAATAACATCGGTATGCAATGTCTGTCAGCAAAAATTTTTTTGTAACGAAAAACGAGTCCAATAACCACGACCAAGGCTGAGCTAGGAGTTCGCAAAGATCGGTGACAGACAAGATGGACGAAAGGCAAATGATTTCGTTACAAAATGGCGCCCGACGTGGATCACACTATCTATAATGATAGTGAGGATACAGTTTTGAGCCAAGTCAAATTTTTTTTACAACTTCATTTATTTTTTTATTTTTATTTTTTTTTCTCTTTGATTTTTTTTACATAAAGTTTTCAGTTTTTTTGTTTAGTTGCAGTTTCCTTGTGAGTCCCGGTGACTGGGTGTATAGCACTCGGTACCGCCTTGCCGCAAGGAAGATGCAACCGCACAAATTATAAAGATAGTTCTTGAGTTGGACAGTTCGAGTCTTTGGGTTTTTTGGTAATAGAAGGTACTCAAATAACCGGACAATCTAGTTCATACGCATACATACATATATCTAAAATAAGCATCGGAAGAGACCCATCGATGCGAGAGGCGTCTTCGGAGTTGCGTCCGACTCATTTCGATTTCCAAGATCTTCAGAGTCTTCGCTTTTGTCTGTCCGAAGTCCTGAAAACAAAAAAAAAGTTACGTTTTCAATTAATAATATTAGAGTCAATAGCATAAAGTAAAATTACATACTTAGCATATTTTAAGTTTTGTTTGCGTATTTGATTTGTGGCTCGCAGAACTATGGCTTCTTCTCCATCATCCGAAATTATCCTTCTCAAATTTTAATACTCATCCTTTTTGCATTGTTTATGAACAAACTAATAAAAGTTTTTTTTTTAATCTATATTTTAACAATGTCAAACTGAATATTGATTTTTTACTTTTTTATAACATATTTTTGAAATATAATTTTATTGAATTATATAATTTTTTTTTAATTTATTTAAATTTTGGTTTTACCTTTTTTTTAATATAAACAATTGGCTATTGGTGAATTGAGAATCAGGGTTTTCAAGGAGAAGAAGCTGCGGACTGGTTCGAAAATTCAATTTTAGAAATTTAAGCTGTGAATTGCTAACTTTTTAGGAGTTATAATTTTTTCACTTTTCGATTTCCATATCAGGATTTTGCTTCTGTTCACAAGTCCAACGCCTATACACTAAATATACCAAAAACCGACCGAAATGAAGAGTTAGCGGCCAGAATAGAAAGAAGTATGATGGACGATCAGGTTAGGCTTTTTCAACAAATGGATATATTCATGACCAATGTAATTCAAAAATTAGAGTTTACATATTCCAACACAAATTCGAAATAATCCTCCAAGAGAGAATTTGTCCAGTGCTGAGGCAGCGGGGGGTGGATCATCTGAAGCTTTCCAGTCGGCATCAAGACCAAGAAATTCCTTTGCTCCATCTACTCTTAGTTCGTCTGAAACGTGCCGTCTCGATAGGTAGAGTATCAAACGCGATGGTACCGAAAATGTTAGCGATTTCACGTTTAAGGTTGATAGGATGCAAACATCGTCTTTCTTATGGTGGAGTGAAGACCAAAACCAGTTGAAACAAGTGTTGAGTTAAGACTGCCTGTTTATTCATTATTAACTTAACATCTACTTAAAACTAACAGTTGTGTTATATACTTAACCTATATGATACTTATATGCAATTAATAAACTATAAACTTCACTTCTCAATTTCATTATTATATGTGCATATAACATCTCCTTTCTTTTATATAATAAAATTAATCATGTAATATTCTTAAAAATATATTTGTTTAAGTCTTTCAGATAAAATATTATAAATTTAAAATTGTACATGAATCAATCAATTTTTTTTTTTTTAGTTAGGATATCTTTGAGGTTCTTTTACAATTCTGCCTCCTCGAGTTTTATAATTTTGACTTGTAGATGGAGATTCGATTGTTTCATTTGACGAAGGTGTTTTGCCAGAAGATTTTGGATTTTGAACATTTTCATTTTCCTTTTTATTAGAACTCTCAGGATGCAGGTTTTCAATAGGTTCTTTTTCTTTTGAACTATTTTGTAAAATAATATGCTCCCTATTTCGTCTATATTGTCCTCCCTCAGAGATCTTCAACTATATATGAATAAGGTTCTTTACATGTATCTACTATTTTACGTGGAGACCAAGTTTCAGAAGGCTTTCTTTTAAACAACCTTTGGTAATATTTGTGAATGTAAATCGTAATATTTTGTCATTCTTTGATTATATTTTTTCATATTTTGTCTGTGCAATTTTGCATCCACTGTTTTAGGCGTTAAATAATCTGTATTTACTGGTAATTTAGACCGAAGATTTCTGGACATTAATAACTTAGGTGGAGATTCAAAATTTCCTTTTGGTGTATTTCTATACTTTAGAAGACATATGTATCTGTGTTTGATTCAAAGCATTTTTTTTAAATATTTTTAATTATTCTGACCGTACGTTCTGTTAGGCCATTTGACCTAGGATAATAGGTACTCGACGTTATATAGTCAATGTCCCAATCAGATAAAAAGTTTTTTTTATATATATTAAAAGGCGGTCCATTATAAGACATTAGAATTTTAGGAATACCATGTCTCGCAAAAAATGACTTTACGTGAGTTATAACATTTTTACCTGTAGGATTTCTTTTGAGATTCGCAACTTCAAAATATGTATTTTGAAAAGTAATCAACAGCTAAAAGATAAACTTCATTTTGAGGTCAATACCTAGCTTTTCCCATGGAAGATTTTGTTGTGGGTGAGGAGTAAGAGGCATTTTTGAATTTGATGGCCTAAACTTTCCACAAACTTGACAACTAATAACGATATTCTTTATATCGTTGTAAGTATTCGGCCAAAAGACAACATCTCTTGTTTGATTTAAACATCTGTCAATACCAAAGTAACCCTCGTGAATTTTGTTTAATATATGTTTTCTCATAGACTTTGGTATGATGAGACTTTTATTTTTAAAGATCAATGACTTTTATTTCCCCCTTCATGTGGAAATATGGTTGCGCCTCGTGTTTCGTTGATATATTTCTTTCCGGCCATCCGTTTAAACAATATTCCTTAACAATTTGCAAGAAAATGTCTTCATTTGTTTTATTTTTAATCTCTTGCAATTTTGTTTCAGTGACTGATAAATTTGATAATATAAGATTGACATGCACATTTACCTCATCTGACGTTCTTTGAAATTCATGATCTTGATTGTTACATGCTCTTGATCATAAGCTAATAACATAAAGAACCGAAACCTCTGCTGTCTTTTGACATTTGCCTACAAGCTGAAACACGCACACAAGTAACATTTCCGTTCCTCGTTCAATAGACACATTGATAAAAACGCACACAAGAACTTTTTCTGTTCCTCTTCCTATAGACACATAGAAAACATAGCCCTAGTAATTTGTTTTTGTTTTGTTTTACGCTTTCACATCTATTCATGGATAGAGTGCCAAATGTACAAATACAACAATGTAAGCAAATGGGTTTTGGGGGGTGAAACGTACGAAGGTTTCCAATCTTAGCATGGCTTATTTGTGCTCTTGATAAAGTATCAGCTACATACATGTTTTTTTCCTGGGACATAAATAATGGCCTTTTCGATTGGCCGTCCAGAACTGTTCTGACCCCCACAAAATGACAGTTGTTACTCTGTACAGAACAGAAAACGATTCTGGATTTCATTTCAGATTCGAAAACAGAATCACTAATACACTTACACAATTAAAATGTCAAAATAATCGGCTTGATTTGTTGTGTAATTTCGTTGTGTTTATTGAATTTAAACTCATTTTCTGGTAAAATAAAATAAAAAGAAGCAAGTTATAATTATTATTGATACAAGAAAATGTGTATCTAAATTGAAATCAAGTGTTTTGGAAATTCTTTTTAGCCGATTGATTTTCTATTATTTTAATTTTCACAAATACAGTGATATATATAATTCAGAATCAGTCAAATTGCTTACGGCTGTTTTATTGGGGGAACCTGTTCCGGACAGTCAATCGAAAAGGCCATAACATTCAAATCATATATTTGAAGTTTTAGAAGAATTCTTTGAAGCTAATATTTTTTTTTTATTGAAACAAATGGTTTATGGTCTGTCTCAACAGTAAATGATTGACCGTAAAGGTATCTATGGAATTTATTACATCCGAAATATATTGCCGAAATTTCTTTTTCGATTTGCGAATAATTCTTTTGAGCATCATTTAACGTTGTTGATGCGTAACCTATGGGGCTTTTTCCATGCGAAATTACTGCTCCCATCGCATCTTTAGATGAGTCTACTGATAGTTATTTGCTTTTTTGAATCAAAATGGCACAGAACTGGTGCTTTACAAAGCAAGTCTTATTTTTTCAAATTCTCTTTGGTGTGAAGAATTCCACTCCCAATGTATATCTTTCTTTAAAAGTGATCTAAGATTTAAGGTTTCTGCTGATAAATTTTGAATGTATGAGCCAAGGTAGTTCACCATTCCTAAGAATCTTTGTAAGTCCTTAACACATGAAGGTATAGGCATACTTCGTATAGCCTCAATCTTTGAGGGATCTGAAGATATTCTTTCAGGTTCAAAAATGTGCCCTAAATATTTTATCTGTGAAACACCTATCTTACATTTCTTTTTATAATTTTTTTTTCAATTTAACTATATGCCTGTTAGACCTAAGGTCTTTTACATGCAACCTGAATTGCACGGCACTAGTTTGGTACAGTGGATTTGAGAACCAGGTATTGACATTTCGCATTTCAACCCATGGGCGGCATCCAATTAAAATTGGAGATATAGAAAAGAATGCGCCTGTTAGCAATCAATCACTTTATCCCCTGAGCCATTGCCACAAATTTGAGTCATAATAATTTCGCCCTTTCCAATACTAATCTTAAAGTGCGATCATGTTCTTCTTTTGTCTTACCAAAAATTAAAAAATCATCAACATATATTAATAGTCCAGGTTAATTTCCGAATTGTTTTTGCATGCAATCATTAAAAATTTCGGAAGCTGCATTTATGCCATATGGTAGCCTTAAAAATCGTTTTCTTCCAAAAGGAGTATTGAATGTACAAAGAAAAGAACTTTCTTTGCCCAACTCAAGCATCCAGAACCCAGAATTTGCATCAAGTAGACTAAAATAATTAGAACCAGCTAGTTGTGAACGTATATATTCAAAATCAGGCACTTCAAAATGCGGGCGTACAATGGCTTCATTTAAATATCTAGGGTCTAGGCAAACTCTGAGTTCTTTATTTGAATTTTCCACTAAAACAATGGAACTTGCCCATGAAGTTGGTTCATGAACTTCCGTTATTACTCCAAGTTGTTCCATTCTATGAAGTTCCTGTTTGTAACGCTGCATTAATTTAAATGGCACTTTTCTTGGTGCATCAATTTTAGGTTTTACATCTGGATTAACTTTCAATTTTATCTTTTCTGGCAAACGACGTATGCCTTCGAAAACATCATTGAACTCTTTTAATAAATCATTACCACTATTTTTGTTATTTATTTCGCAAATTTTTTTAAGAAGATTTAACTCTTTGCATGTTTTTAATCCAATAATTGGAACACAATCATCTTTTTTAATTACATAAAACTCAATTTCTAAATCTTTTACTGTTACTTAACATACATTTTATTTTACAAATTCCACTAATGGCAACATTTTCACCTGTATAAGAAACAATTTTAGAAATACTTGGATAAAGTTTAATATTTTTAAGTATTAGCGAATTTAATATTTGTTCCGATATCACATTGGCTGGCACCGGTGTCTAACAAGCAACAAACTTTTTTATTATTTATATATAATTCTACATAAATCATTAATCATTAAATCCATAAATCATTACCTGTACTTTCGCCTCCTGATTTTTTTATTGTTCCCAAAAACAATTTTTCTTCACTCTCTTTAGCATTCATTACACTTAAATGAAACTTACTATTAAACATACTGGCATAGTGGTAACGTTTACCGCACTTTTTACATGTTGATCCTAACGCCGGACATTTGAAGTGGTGTTGCTGTCCACAACGATAACAGGATTTCAATGATGATGATTTTATATAATAAAAGCTTATCCCTATTGGAATTATGTTCTCTACTTAAACCGCAGATACAAATGTCTTTTACTATGTCATCCCTTAAGTTTCCAAGCTCACATTATTTGCTTAGATTTTTTAGATTTGTGACAAATGCTGTTATTGACTCACTGCTTATTTGCGTTCTCATAAAGAATTTATGTCTCTGCGTTGCGATATTCTTTTTTGGTGCACAGAATTCTTCGATTTTTTTATTGCCTCGTCACATTTAATTGTATCCATATCAACGCCAAAGAGCTGAAGATGGGCAATGATTCTGGTTCGAGATAATGCAAAAATATAGCCACTTTTCGAGATTCTGTTTCCTTCTCCATATTAGACGCTCTAAGAAATATTCTAAATTGCAGGATCCAATTTTTCCAGAGATCGGCTAAATTTTATTGCCCAGAGGAAAAGTCTAACGGTGCTAACATTGGGACAATTCCCAGTTGGGCTTCTTGTATTACTCCATTTTCTGGCATTTTTTCTACTTTCAGTAAATTGTCTTTTTCCATTTTAACTTTTATATTATTTTTATTCATTCGATAATTAAGTTCTTAAAACTTTAATATTAATTGTATAGGTATATATATATTTTTTTTTAACTTTTTAATCTGACACCATCTTATAGTGAAGTGAAGAACAAAACCAGTTGAAACAAGTGTTGAGTTAAGACTGCCTGTTTATTCATTAATCATTACTAACTTAACTTCTATTTAAAACTAACAGTTGTGTTATATACTTAACCTATATGATACTTATATGTAATTAATAAATTATAAACTTCACTTCTCAACTTCATTATTATATGTGCATATAACAGTCTTCTTACACCGACGAACAAATAACGGCAAACTTTCACATTTTGCTTACTGGAAAGGCAAACAAATGGATTTGGGTTTTTTGTGAAGGAACCCAACAGCTAAATTGTCGGAGGTGAAGGTGGCGATGAAGAAGGAGTTTGGTAGGCTGATAAGTGATGTGGAGATATATGAGGTTGCTCACACGTAAACAGGGTTTGAAGGAGTCGTTTGACGACTTTTATAGTTCGATCGTTGGTCTTAACGACCAGTTGAAAGAACCTTTCGATGAAAGGAAACTAGTAGATGTTTTACTTAACAACGCAAAGGACAAAATTGGAGAAATTTTATTGTCAGCTGATGTGAAGAATCTCGAGCAGCTGAGAAATAAAGCACGAGAAGCTGAGAGTTTCTTGGCGAAGCGGTTTTTTTCTCAAAAAACGGTCAATGAGATTTCGGTGCATGAAGATGAACGAGAACTAGAACAGGACGTAGAGGAAATCGCGGCCTTGACTTCAAATCGAAGACTGCAAATGTTGTGTGTTGGAATTGCGTCCTAAAAGGTAACGCCCACCATTTTTGCCCTCCGCGAACCCGAAATTTGTTTTGTTTTCTGTGCGGTGCAAAAGGGATAAGCACAATTGAGTGTAGGCAGCATTCGGGAAACGCAGCGTGGGACGAAAGAAGGAGTGGGGAGATTCGTTCCGCAAAGAACAAAACCGAATACCCACAGAATTAAAACACCAAATTTCCGAT
The DNA here is from genome assembly GCA_910595825.1 of Philhelius pedissequus. Lineage (NCBI taxonomy): Eukaryota > Metazoa > Arthropoda > Insecta > Diptera > Syrphidae > Philhelius > Philhelius pedissequus. The sequence continues at coordinate 140,438,396 of OU343160.1, forward strand.
ACCAATACAAAAATTCCGATTGAAAATTTTCCAACCACCATCTTGGAACGAACAGATCCACTCAGTTCTGAGTATCCTCAGTCTCATCCGGTTGATAATACTCTCAAGTCACTTCACGAGCGATGGCTAAATTGCTATAAAGTTCGATGTCGGATTTTTGGGTCTTATAGGAGTTTGGCTAGCGCTCACGTTCAAAAATGTCGGCATCGGTTTCGTAATCGAAAACGGATACGAAAGCAGATTGTGGAAACCATAATTTCCTCAAATGAAGACGGTGAGGCTGTTTTTGGTTTCTTAGATAGCGGAGCATCCATCTCGGTGTTAGGTAGTCGGTGTTGTGAGTTAGTGAAAAAAATTGGAGCAGAAGTGAAGCCATATAAGAATGTCGTACGTAATGCTGACGGTAAGTCACACGAAATAATAGGTTATTGGGAAATCCTGCCTAAGCACAATGGCATCACTAAACTCTTTCTTTTTACCTGATTCCCAACCTCACCCAAAAACTGTATCTAGGTATGAACTATTGGCGGGATTTTAATCTTATACCACAAGTAAGCGAGCTTCAAGCCGACATTGGTTTTTGTGAAGGAGAGGGAAACTTCAAGGATGAGGCTGAGTTGATTAAACTTTCACCGAAACAAAGCCTTCGATTAGATACCTCCAAGAAACTTTTTCCTAACTTTGGCGTGCTAGGTTTGTGGAAGACAAATCTCGGTTGTCACCATATTGATACGGGAAACGCGGCCCCGATTAAATCCCATCACTATCCATTGTCTCCGGTTCGTCAGGAAGAGGTTTATAAGGAATTGGATCGAATGCTAGGACTTGGGTTTATCGAGGTTAGTAACTCGCCTCGGAGTTGTCCTGTTGTTTTGGTGAGGAAGCCTGGTAAGTTTCGCTTATGTTTAGACTTCCGTAAAGTCAACGCGGTCACAGTTAAGGATTCGTATCCACTGCCTCACATTGAAGGCTTATTAAGTCGAATCAAGGACACGTATTTTATCACGGGAATTGACCTAAAAGATGCGTATTGGCAAATACCTTTAGACGAAAAATCAAGAGAAAAGACGGCTTTTGCGGTGCCTGATAGACCACTCTGTCAGTTTAAAGTAATGTCATTTGGCCTTAGTAATGCGGGTCATACAATGCGTTGGTGATTGACCAGGTAGGGCCAAGTTCGCTCCGGGAAATGTCTTCGTCTATCTAGATGATTTATTGATTTGTACTGCAGACTTTGAATCACATATACGTATTATTAACGAAGTGGCTGCTTGTCTTCGCAGGGCAAACCTGACTATTAACCCCAATAAGAGCAAATTCTGCATGCGGAAGATTAAGTATCTCGGATATATTTGTTAGCCAAGGTGCTTTGAAAACAAATCCTGATAAAATCGAGGCAATGGTAAATTTTCCAGTCCCCACTAGCATAAGACAGGTTAGGAGATTTCTAGGATTAACCGGATGGTATCGAAGGTTTATTAAAAACTAGTCGGATCTGGCAGCACCGCTAACAGATTGCCTGAAAAAGAAGTCCAATTTTGAGTTGACACCTGATGCAATAGAGGGGTTCAACAGTCTGAAGACGGCGCTTTCCTCAGCACCTGGTTTTTCACAACCAGACTTTACGAAGCCATTCACTATCCAGTGTTATGCGTCCTCTGAAGGAGTAGGTGGTGTTCTTTTTCAGTTGGATGAGAACAACAACGAGAGGCTAATAGCATATATGTCAAAAAAGCTTAACAAGCCTCAGAAAAACTATACGGTCCTGAGCAGAAATGTCTTGCAGCCATACTGAGTATAGGAAAATTTAGGCCCTACGTCGATGGATTACCTTTCAAGGTAATAACGGACCATTCCAGCCTTAAATGGTTGATGTCGATGAAAGAGTTGTGTGGAATTCCCGCTCGGTGGAGTTTGGAGCTCCAATGTTTCGATTTTTCCATTGAGCATCTCCAGGGATCCTTAAACGTAGTACCAGATACTTTATCTCGTATACATATGGAAGAGATTTCTGCAAGTGTCCGAAGGAGAAAATGAGCTTGATGAGTTTTTTTTGACATCTGCTTGTGGTGAGATTGACCTTGGTTCCGTTGAGTTTGATTCGGAGCAATATACCCAATTGAGAAAGTACATCATTTTAAATCAATCTGCGCTTCCTGACCTAGTTGTATCGGGAAAATTCATATACAAAAGAGTTAGGTTCATAAATGGTGATTTCGAAAATCTTGAAATCAGAACCTACGCAAAGCTCTCATTTCCGAACTACTTTCTTGATTTTGAGGATTGTAATTGTTCTGAGTGTTGATTTACATCAGCTTCTTAATTCTTATAATCATTTTATAATAAAAAAATTATTTCGAAAAATTGCTATCCAAAAGTATTTTTTTGTGTTTTTAAAAATGAAAAATCCATGCAAGCCCAGTATCGATGACAATGGAACGATTCGATCCAGCGTAAAGAAATTCTTAGTCACAAAATATCCCCAAAACGCATGGAGCAATTGTTGTTCAATGTAATCAGGGAACAATGAGTGAGCTGGATCCACTTGGTTCCGAATACCACAATTGATGATGCTACAATTTAACAAAGCACCCGTCTTGTAGTGATCAGTAGAATATAAATATTTGGCAATCAGGGCCAAGCCGCTATGGACAGAATGAGCCCCAACGAAGGTGAAGCGCTCAACATTGTGCTCATTATTGTTGTACAGTCATTTGTTGCCATTCTCGCTCAAAAGCTTGTACACTCCAAACGCGGCGCTGACGAAGCCATTTACAAAACTTGTTGCCAGATTCTGCATTCCTGAGTCCACTTGAATCGATGGTAAACGTTTATTTCTTAATTAAACTTTTTAATGTGTACAAAAATTCCCAGATAATGTTTCAATCGAAACGAAGAACTTAAACTTGAAAGGAAAAACAGATAACATTCATTCAATTGTGTAAAACAATCTAATGAGTACATAATTATAAAAAAAAAATATTAACTAGAATAATTTAATATATTACTCGTATGTATGTTCGTTAATGTTTCGAATAAAAGTTAAATATATATGTATATATTGATTGATTTTTAAAGATACATATGTATTATAAATGTATGACGGCCTACATCGTATGTAGTATTCAGTTTTTTGGAAATTAAATTTTTTTTTGAAAACTCGAAAATTTCAAAAACGACTACTCAATAGATTTTTTCGAAAATTCGTATTTGGTAGTTTTTTGACATTATCTTTTATAGTTAAAAATAACTATTTTCCTAAAATAAGAAACAACGGTACCTCCCATACAAATGTTAAAAAAACAGTTAAGAAAAAAGTGTATTTGTTTATCATCCATTTATTTCTGATTAAATATATAAGGGATTGGGCATAAAATAGATTTTCTCTGTACGGGCAGGCAATAATAATTATAAGGATAATAAGGAGCTCAGCATATAATTGAACCAGTACTCCACTATCTTGGCACTGAGATGCAATTCTTGGCACGATGCGCCCTTCTTCAGGCACTCCAGTGTGCGCTTCTCATCGCGCATTTCCTCGCCATTTTTCTTTCCACTCCAAAATAGACTCGCACACGACACTACACCTCTGCACTGATCGGGCTTTTTGATTAACTTTGCCGCGGCGAGAGCACAATTCATTCGAAGGGGCTCGGCGTTCTCCTCGTCGAAACAGGACATCTGTTCGAATGTGGACATTATGAGTGTTATAGCCGCCAACTGAGACTTAGAATCAGAAATCTCATCCTCGTAGAGGGAAAATGCTTGTGTCATGAAGTCATAGGCAAATGTTTCATGATTGGAATAACCAATTTCACCAATCACTAACGCTCCTTGTAGATACAACCTTAAAGCCAGCTTTGGCAAGTCAGCCTTCGCGAGAACAGCAATTGTGCTGTGACAATATTGCAGAATTTTTGGACACTTCTTGGTGATGTTTTTATATTTGTAGGCCAATTGATAAGCGGAAAAGATCAATGGTGGAAGGACACGTGCTTTATTCTCTGCGCTCCACTGATTCCGAGATGCTTTCTGGCGCTTTGTAGAATCTTCAATTGCATGTCGGAACCATCGGATTTCATGAGGTGATTAAATCTTGGTACGCTCTTCGGCAAACACCTCGGGGTCGTATTTGTCTTTTACATTAACATTAACGACATCATCGTCCGGGAACGTAACTTAATCCCGCGTAATTAAATCCCGCCGATTTAAATTGATTTTTTTGAAATAACACACATACAGACATATATTGAGATTTTTCACTACTATTAGACGCGATTTAAAATACTTTTTGTAAAATACTATTTGGTACTTTTGAAAAATAAATATATATTTTAAGTATTAGAAAAATTTTTGTTTTTTAAGTTTTGGAGAAAAAACTTTTTTGACCAACTTTTTTTTCGATTTCTTTAAATAATTTTATCTCTTTGAAGAAAAATTTAAGTTCTGAAAGAACTTTTAATGAAAAGGTGCCCTAGACCTCCATCTAGGTTAAAAAATCGGCCAATTGGCCTACTTAACTACTTTTATTAGACTACAATTTTTTTTTACAGAAACATTACAATACAATGCAAAACTATTTAAGCAAAAGTAATTCTGCCGTGTTTTTATTTTTCGAATGAAAAGAATTTTAAGAAAAGTTGCAATGGGAATCAACTCATTCCTGCCGTTCTTTTTTTGGGAATTATTATCAATAATTGTTATTGATTATTTTGGACTACGAAAAATATTTTTCTGAGTTAGTTATGGAAAAATATACTTTTTTACCAACTTTTTTTTTTAATTATTATATCTCTTTGAAAAGCAAATTTGAAGTTCTCAAAAGAACTTTTTAACTTTTTTTTAGACCTCCATCTAGGTAAAAAAAAACGGCTAATTGGGCTGCTTTTATGATGATTTTTCTTTACAGAACGAATAAAATTCCTCGTCGAATAAAAAACGATTTAATTCTGCCATGTTTTTTTCGTGAATTATCAATAATTGTTGTGTATTATTGTTGGGCTACGAACAAATATTTTTCGTAAAGTTATTGAAACTTTTTTACCAACTTTATATTTACGTATCTCAATACATTCTTTTCTGGACGACAAATAATCACAGAGGTATAAAATGATTTCAGACAGTTCTAATTAACTAGGGTGATTAGTTAGCCGCAAATAGAGTTTTAAGAAAAATATGTCGATTTTAAAAACTATTCTGTGAGCCCTGATGTAGTTTCTTTAAGTCTGAAATGAGGCAAAAGGAGGTGGAAGTAGTTAGGGTGGAAGCGGAAGCTGCCATAAAAAGATACAAATTGAGTAGAAATATATGAGAACAGGAAGCGGGTAGGATAGGACTGTGAGGGGGTAGAATATCCGCTATGGAGGCGATGGCATGCTTGCTACACTCAACTAAACTCCCCGGATTAGGGGGGATCTTGCCCTCATAACCAGACTTCGCCTATTCCAAAAAAAAACAGAAATCATGCCAAAAAAGCATCATTAATCCAGCTTAGCGACCACGAAATCGTCCATACTTCAGGAACTCTGCGGCTGTTGATTTAGCTTGGCATATAGCCACCCCACCTGGAATTCATTCGGCCCGATTCTCGAATTCCCCATAGTCGCAAATCAGATCGGATTTACGATCGCGATGGAACCACAGTTAATCTAGACTGTCTATTGCAAGCTCTTCCACACCCCCCTGAAAAATAATCTATTGAACCATATTAAGCCTGTGGGAAGCTTATAAAAAAAACGTGAGTTTTCATCATTATTTGACGTGGTTTACAGCTCAATTTTATTAAACGAAAATCAGAACAACTTACAAAAAATAAAAATAAAAATTAATTACTCGTAGATATATAGTATTTAGATAGGGTTTGGTACGAATCTCATCAAACCCTCCTGGCTCGATCCAGCGTTAGTCTGGCATGCGGGTTGAATTTATATAGATTATTAAAGTTAATACCCAAATATTTGAGTTTATTTTTAGTGTGTATTTGGCATTCGTCTAGTCTAAGGGATAGGTTTTTCTCTCACCTACTATCCCGGAGGGTTCTTTCCCACTGGCATTGCGGATGCAGATCAGTTCGGTTTTAGGGATATTTAGCTTAATACCCCAAGTCTTGTAAAAGTTGTTGATATGGTTAAGGTGATTTTCTAAATGTAGTAGGACAATAGTCGGATGTGAGTTACTACAGTATGCAATAGTATCGTCAAAATATAGCAGTCCATTTGATACCAAGTTGTTGTCGATGAGCTGGTGAGGGAAGTCGTTGAGGAAGATATTGTGTAGGTGTGAGCCCAAGATGGAATCTTGAGGTTACTCATACAGATGTTAGACTTAGTTCCCTGGATTTGGATGCAAACGGTTCTCTCATATAGGAAGCTTTCAATTAGGTTTACAATATGTTGTGGTAGGTTAATCCAAACTAATTTTGCAATAAGGCCGTCTCTTTTTTCAACATCAATTGAACATGCGATTGTACATCGTTTGTCCTGAAGGTTTGTAATTATATCGTTTTGTAATTTTAGAAGGGCTTGTTGTATAGAGTGACATTTGCGAAATCCGGGATTTGGAAATCCGGGATAGGATCAATTGGATTGTCTACAGGTGATGTCAAATTATTTATTATTATCCTTTCCAAGAGCTTACTCACGTTAGACAGTAAAGAAATCGGTCTGATATTATAAATATCAAAGACATTGGGTTTTTTGAGGAATGGTAGGATATTTCCTTCCTTCCAGCAAACCGGGAAATATGCATTATTGATGCAGTTATTTAATAGAATTGTAAGGTAACATATGGCCGTTGTAGGTAGTTTTTTGTATTATAAAATTTGAGATGCCATCAGGGCCAGAGCATTGGTTTGTTCTAAGGTTTCTGATAATATTCTTCAGTATCTCAGCGTCAATGAAGATGTTATTGGGTGAGGGGCTAGAGGCCTTATTTTGTGAGTCAAATATAAAAACTTGTCCAGGCTTATTACGTCGAACAGAGTTTGCGGACTGGATAGCATCTTAAGTAGTATTCGCATTGAAGTTTGGTGCTACTTCCCTGTATAAATCCTTCAGGTGGTTTTCAATTGTTTCCACAATGCGCGATTCGTTGGTTATAGTCTCATTATTTAATATGATTTTACTACACAGTGAACTCTTTTTGTTGCCCATTAGTCTGAACATTTCTTTGAAGGCATGAGGCCCAGGTTTAGTTTTGGTGAGTCTGTGGCTGAGTTGTTTGTTAAGCCAAGTATTACCTTTTTCACTAATGATATTGTTGAGGAGGGAAATCCTCGATGAAAGCTCTTTATATTGGGCGTTTGCCCTATAATACGATCTATGAAATATGTTCTTAAGTCGTCTCTGCCAACCATGCTTAACTTTGAGCAATTTATCAATTTCGTTGGGTAAATTTTTATATTTTTTAAGAGAAGCAGAGGATTGAGAAGAGTTCATTGTCAATGTAGTTTGAAGGGCAGTGTTGAAGCGAGTTATGTATTTATCAATTTCATCTTTTGAGAGGCAGGTTATATCACTAGGGAAATTTGTTTGTAACTCGTGTTCAATTTGTTCCCTGAATAGACTCCAATTAGTATTTTTGAAAGATCTGACCGAATTTTGTTCTTGAACGCATATGTTTGCGTCATTTATGTGTATTTTTAGTAAAAGGGGGAGATGTTCCTTACAGGACGGTAGTGTTGATGGTGTAATTCGGGTTTATGCAATTAATGATGTGGCTGGATATGAGGAAGTGATCGAGGAAGGAAGCCCCTCTGCGATAAGTGGGTGTTTTCAAAGTAATGTTCCTCAGGGAGGGAAGGGAATCTCTAATCCAAGCCTCGAGGGTTTTACCGTTAAGGTTATGGTGTATGTCACCCCAGTTCGGGCTTTTAGCATTTAGATCCCCACCTATAATAGCTCCGTCAAATTGGTTTGCAGGTGCCTCTATTCTGGAAAGTTCGTTTGATATTAAGGAAGGTACGCTGTTGGAAGGGAAGTAAATAGAGCCCATCAAAAATTTCGTATTTAAGTTATTTATTTTAATGTTAATACTTAGGAATATAGAAGAAAAGTATGTTGAATTAGTGTTGATTATTTCGTATTGTATATTTTTTTAATTAAGATAGCTACCCCTTGGAGGTCATCATAACGGACCACGTTATAGTTATCGACGAATACCTTGTGCTTGTTACTTAAATGCGTCTCTTGGATGAACGCAAGTGAACTATCACTGGCTTGAAGAATTTTTAGTAATTCAATTCTTCGGCTATCAAGGACGTAATGTTATATTGTAGTATTATACTAAGCATTATGAGGAACAAAATGATTGGTTTACTAGTTCTAAGTAAACCATTCTTTTTTGCGCAATTGACTTAATTTTCCCAATCGAGGACATACAATTTTCTATTTTAAGTATGAGAGAGTTAATTTCAAGACCAAAGAGGTCGTTAGATAAAGTGAAAAATTGGATATTAATCCCCGACCTTACGCCTGGAAGTACCGGGTGTATTGCTAGGTACTTTGGAATTTTTAAAGAGACTAGCAAATGATACCGACGGTGCAACGGGGCTTCCCATTGAGACCGCATGAGAGCGTCCTCTTGCTTTGATTCTTTTTTCGTTCGCTTCACGGGTCAGCAGTTGTCTTTTGGCTTCGTAATTTTTGTAGGCTTTACAGCCTCTAAAGTAAGCTGGGCGATCACCACCACAGTTAACACAGGCAGCCTTACTATCCTCCGAGCTCAGCAATGCACACTCGCCCGCAGCGTGATTGCTTGTGCATTTTACGGAATTATATTTATGGGCACAGTTTTTCGCCAAGTGCCCAAACTGCTGGCACCTTTTACATTGTAGGGCGCCCCTATTGCCCCTGGGTCTCTCCGAAAAGACTCTGGTGTTAAACAAGTATTTAATATTTAATAGTTCACTCGCGCTGACTTCCAGCTGGAGTCTAACCAGGAAAAGGTTATTAGCCAATTTAGGTCTTAATGTTTCGAAAATTGAAACCTTATCAACGCCATTGACTATTTTAGTTTCAGCTAGTATTTCAGACTCTAAATAGTCTGACGTGAGTCCTCTGAGGACAACATTGGAGGTTTTATCCTCCTTTAACGTGTAAGAGTGTGCTTGCGCATTTTCGGTGCTTCTCAGCGCCCCCATTAGCTCTCTATGAATAATCGGACTATTAACATATAACCTGCTTGTGTTACCGCGGTTCACTACTTTATATTTAAAATCAACAGACTTATCCCGGAAGTCAGACACAAGTTTTTTAATATCAATGTTTTGCATTATAATAGGAGGACATCCACTGTATGGTTTATATGTTGAGTCACTGAGCTGTCTTCAGTTCCCTCGCTGTGCTTCTTTTTTGGTTCATGTTCTGAATCGCTGATGTTGTTTTGTTCCAGTTGATGTGTAATTGCAGCTTTGAGTTTTCTTCTATTGATTGTTTGTATTTTTATGTCCGAGATGACAAACGGGTTTGCACTAAGGATCGAAGTTTCTTCCTTATTTGTGCGAGAGGCGGTTGCGGCAGCCATGTGTTTTTTTGGCGGAAGCTGCAATTAATTTATTGTCGGCCTACGTACCTCATCATCTTCGATGTGCGTTATGGTTTGTTCCATTAATGTTGTTGAAAAGTTTGCTGGTGTATGAGGTTCTGTAGGTGTAGGGCGCTCTACTGTCGGCAAGGTTTGCGATGCTGTTATTGGGACGTTTAGTGATTCGTCTGGTAGAATACCGCCGCAGTCGAGATCTTGATCGGCGGAGCTATTTACTTGGCCACTTAGGCCAAGCAGATAGTACGCTGCGTCCATCTCCGGGTCATATGGTGGTTTTTTGACGGGGGCTGATCCACCGTAGGTCTTATATATGGTTTCGTCTGGTGCTGTATCACGTGTCTTTGTGTAGATCCACTACAATTAGGTTGGTTTTTGTGCATCCTGCTCCAGATAAGAACATCTTTTTTTTATTGTTTTGTCATCTGTCAAAATACTCACCTCGAATTGAGTAAAATTGTCTTTTCTTGTGGTGGAATTTAGGCACGTACGCATTAATATGCTAGGGTTGCTTCTACTTTTTGATTGAATTTTCTTCATTTTGAAAATACAATTATTGCTTAATTTGTAAATCAGAATCAACAAACAGCTTTTATTAGTATGTTTTTTGTTTGATAACGGCCTTTAAAAATAGAATTTAACTAAAAAGCAATTTATTTTTTAAATTTTTAATTTAACGGATTTACATTTTGAATATATAAGCTCACCATATCTACCAAAAGTGCAAATGAGCACTCCTCTCTTTCGATAAGACTGTGTTGGTGTCTGTCCCTTTTAAAATGACGGGCAACTAACACATGCTTGTCGAAACGGAGGAAATGCTCTCAATTTAGCTTGTAGGGTGAAAGAGAACGAACCCTCGAAGTCGTGCCTCTATGTTAGTTTCTCTATAATAAGAATGTGGACTACTCTTTGTTACTTTCTATTCTTTTAAAATTAAAAATTAAAAAATAATAATGTGCTTACACTTGGTCAGTTAACTCATCAATTTCAACCTGTTCTGTTGTTAGTTGAGGCCGTGGAATGTTCTCGTTGAAGCCATCATCTGCAGTTTCTTGATCGTTTTGATTTTCTGGCTCTAACTCGACGGGAACTTCCAACAATTCGTTCACTATTTCTTTTTTAATTCAATTCTTTTTGAACGCTCTGTTAAATGCTGAATTATGTTTTCAGAGTCTATCCAAGGTTTTTTAAGTAAACTGTAGGAACTGCATCAGGTTTTAAAAGATGATATGCTGTAAACCCTATTCAAAAAAATTCATCTTAAATCTGGCAGTGAATTGTTATCGTCTTACTAACCCATTTCAAACTTCGCATTATTTGAGAAATGATTTTTCAAAAAATGCATGCTGCAAATGCGAGCCGTTTGGATATTGATTTGATCCTTTCTTATGCAGAACAAAGTCCACTGCTTCGAAAGATTTAAATTTCCTTTTGGAAATTTATGAAAACTGGAATCGGTTTTGATTTTTTTTTCTTATGTCGTTGTTACATCCAAAAACCGAACAGCCACACATTTTTCTATTTTATTTATCGATTAATATAATATATGTCATAAACAATAAAACTCCGAATCACTTATAAATTTTCAAATTACTTTAATCCACTTCCTTTCTAAGAGTTAACAGGAAACAGAGTGAAATTCGCGCCAAAAATACTCGCCTGTATCATTTTAGTGTCCGTGACGTCACTATAATTTGACAACCAACACCGTACATGCGCAATGCCATACCTTTAGTAGTTTTATCATGTATTGAAATCATAGTTTTATGAGTTATCTTTGGTGGTGGTTGTAATACGTGTTAAATACATGTCAATTAACAGCTGACGACCATAACAACGCATAAAACATGTTATACAAATCGAAGCCGAGCTAGCGCTAAATTTCGGGGACTGGCTTCTGGCTCCCGTCTGGAGAAATAGAAAAAAAAAGATTTAAAAAAGTAATGAAAATAGTTTAATTAAATTAAAGTAAAAGTATGTTAAGGTAACATAAATAATTGCAAATGCAAATGTTTAATCGGGCTTTTTTGGTCACTCACTTTTATATGCAAATAAAAAACTTTATTTCATAATTTTTTCCTACGTTTCGTCGGTCTTTCTCGACTTCATCAGGGTTAGTTTCTAAATCTATATAAAACACAATATTAACAATTTACACTCTTAAACATTTTTGAATTTAGACTTACATGAAAAAAAACTTTTATGTTTACATTTAATAATGGTTAAACGGTGATTTAATACTATTGAATATTCTTCAGAAAGAAATTGAATTATTTAACATTTAACAGTAAAATATGCAAAATTATTAAAAACAAAATAAGTTGAAAATCAAACAAATAAAAACCTACAGCACTGCACTTTAGAAAACCTTGTTCAAAACAAGCATGTAATTTAAATTTTATTCAAATTTTCTTATTCTGCTCTTAATGCAAGAGAATAACTTGCTATTGTGTTGTCCTTATCCTCTTGTATGTTCATTGTTTTGTTTATGTTTTGTGATACGTAGACCATGGTTCTTATTTCCTGATTTATTTTAAATTTATATTTTATCGTAAGCAATTAGTTTTTTTTCTGGTTTGACTCGACAGAAATGGTTACCTATTGGGTTCATACGTTCACAAATGCACAATATATTTTTCAGCAATGTATCAGAGGCTGTTCGACACCGAACGCCCCCAATGTGTGCCAACAACTTTTTTCAAAAAAAAAAACCTATTGATTTCGAGTAATATTGAAAAAAACTGAATTGTACCACCTTTCACCACTCTACCATTTTTTACACCCCACCAAATTTAGGATAATTTTTAGAAAATGCCTAGGAGGTAAAAATGAAACCACCAGAATTCAGCTTTGTCGTAATTTTTTCGAATTGAATATTTTATTTTCCTGGACTAATAAGTAAGATTATGTAACCGAAATTGCAAAATACAAATTTTATATTTTTGATTATTAATAAAATAAACATTAAAGAAAACTTTCATGATGGCCGGCACAACTTATTTATGGAAGTTGAGCTTAGATTAAGGGAATCGCAGACTATCTCAGGGAATAATCGAAGAGATTTTTCGAGCGGGACTTAAGAATTTTTTTTCCGAGAAGGATGGTTTCTAGAGAATCAATAGAGTAGCGGAAACTAGGAACTCTTAAAGAAAAGGGAAAATGTGCAGTTTTAATGCAAATTATATTTAACTTCAAGACAAAGAATATTTATTGTTAACTGGTATTGAAAGCGGAAAGTTCACATTTATTCCAAGGCTTACCGATATTTTTTTAAAACAAAGAAGATTAAAAAAAAGTCTCGCAACATAAAATTCAAAGGTGGTGCAAATTAAAATCAAATTGGTAGATCGAAAGAAAGAAATCTAAAACAATTACAAGGCGGAACACAAAAACAAAGATGGCTAAATTATTTGAAGCAATTTTTTTCAGTAAGAAACTACCTACCTATAGCGAATTTCATAGGGGTAAATTTGTGCTACGAGTGCGAAACTTCCTTTTTTTATTTTTTTACTAGGAAAATTAACAATTTCGACGGTAATGAGTATTCATTCACCGTCCCAAAATTTGTAAACCAATCCTTCAGGAAACCACTTTTTAAATTGGAAATAAGATAAACTATACCAGGGCATTGGAGGATACAGAGCCTTGAATTATTGCATGAAATTGATTTCTCGATTCATATTCCGTGATTGAACCAAATATTCGAGCAAAGGCGTGGTAGCCACGATTGTTAAGGGGTGGGCTATCAGTCGATCTCGTACTGTGTAGGTGTTAACACGTTTTCGGCTTCCCAGTTTTTCCAAATTAAATTTCGTGTGTGAGCTTAAGTTTTACATTAAATCAAGATTTCATAAGTGGTGCACTAGCACAGTGGTAGAGTGGCCGACCGAGAATCCGAGGGTCGCCAGTTCGATCCCAGCCGGGCATCAGAACTTTAGCAACTTTTTTTCACAACCGTGAAGTGGAAAACTTTATTGGTTGGGAAAACAATCAAAGGAGGAGGAGTTTAGGCATCGGGGCATCGAAAGGTGTCCTAGGGCCAATGAGGCCAGCGATGGCATCAGCTGAGGGAACATCGAAAGATGTTCCAATTACAAGCAGTGATTCTGCAGCAACAACATCATATGCAATAACAACAACGGCAGCATCATCCGATGCTAACAAAAAGCGGAGAAAGAGGATCAAGTGCGCACCAAATTTGGTAAAAAGGAGATCCACGGCCACCTCAGCAAAGCTGCCAGCTGGGATGAATACGTCCGATATAGACGAGACGTCAGAGGCAGCAAGACAAACCCAGCTAGACACTTCACCCGAAGAGGGTATTGCATATATGTCTGAGGAAGGAGAAGGGCACTTCACGACGGGCGATAGTACTGCCTTCGTGAACCTCTCCACATCAGAGGCGTCATCTGAGGAGGACGAGGAACAAAGAATGATCGCTCAAATTGAAACAATGGAGGCAGAAATCCAAAAGTTGAAAAGTAAAGTTAAGGCCAGCCAAGAGGCGCGCCGAGCGAAACAACTAAAGGGACTCGACGAACAAGAACAACAACAGAAAAAAGAACAATTACAAAAACAACAGCCACAGCAGCAGCCAAAACAACAACGGCAAAAACAACAGCAACAGCAGCAGACACAAGCCCAGAAACAACCGCAAGAAAAACAGCAGCAGCAGATTCAAAAGCGGCAGAATCAACAGCAGCAGAAAAGTCAGTCTCAGCAGCAGCAGCCACAACCGCCGATTACGAAAAAAGAAAAGCTGCCACCCATAAATACTTATAAAATGGAGTTACAGGATACCATAAATCTATGTAAGTTGACCATAGGTCAAAATTTTACTATTAAAAGATTAAATAACGATAGGCATGATATCCAGTGCTTCACACTGGAACAGCACAAAAAAAAATTAAAGAGTTGCTAAAAAAAACTACTACTGAATTCTTTAGTTTCACCCCTAAAACCGAAAAATTTCAAACGGTCCTTTTGAAGGGCATAGATTCCTGCACGGAACTACAGGTGCTCTTAAATGAACTCCGCCAAAAAGCGAATGACGATCTCGACTTTATCGGGGTCAAGCCGTTCGCTACAGTTAGAGCTAGGCGGGAGAAGCGGAGTCTTCCCTTCTTCCTTGTTCAACTCTCACCCAGCAGCAAACTGGATAGTTTGAGGAGTATATCCGTCCTCAACTACCAGGATGTAACTTGGGACAATTTAAAAAGGCGCGGCGACATGCTTCAATGCATGCGCTGCCAAAGGTTCGGCCACGCCGCAGCAAACTGCGAAATGCAGTCACGCTGCGTTAAGTGTGGCGAACCACAATCCAGATGAATGCAAGTTAGGAAGGGAACGGGTCTAAGATAGGACCCAGCTTAAATGTGTACTCTGCCGAGGCGGCGGACACCCCGCTAATTATCGGGGATGCCCGACGTTTCAGCTTATAAAGAACAATAAATCAGCAAAGCAAACAGTGGTAGAAAAGCGTCCAACAGTGCGCCCTCCTACAACAACGCCCGTCAACCCCCAAATTTCTTACGCCCAAATGGGGTCAGGAATGGGAAGCGCGGTACAGTCAACACCAAAGGTCGCCCAACAGGCCCCCGTGCCCAAGGCGCCGGCGGCACAGGCGGGTATTATGGACACTATACTGGCCATCCAGGGTCAGTTGACTGGCCTCCAAAACCAGATCAGGGAGCAGGCTACTAGGGTGGATTATCTCTACTCTGTTTTGCCGAGCTTAACGCAACTTAGAGGTTAAGGGCGCGCTGCCGGTGAGGCCCTTTAAAATCCTAGCTGTGAATGTAAATTCACTGATTAGGACCGAACGTTGAGCGAATTTATTCCAATTGCTTAAAGACATAAGTCCAGATGTGTTTATGGCTAGCGAAACTAAGCTTAACCAGAAACATAAATTAACTAACAACAATTACTGATTCAAAATAGCTTTTAACGGCCTTTAGTCCAACAAAAATTGGCGTTTCGTCCCGGTGATCTCACATGGACTCATCAGTTGACTAGTGAGGACCTTTGTCAATACGCAATTTTTGCCAAGTTCAGTTCATCTAACATAGATTTCGTGAAGAACATCTAGTGTGAACTATATCCAACAAGACTAGAATTCCTAATCATTAAATTGGAAATTTTTGTTTTTGCCCATGGCCTGGCATTATTTATATAAGAAGTTTTTTTTTTTTTTTTTTAATAATACAAATTCTATATACTACTGAAATACATCAGCCAAGTAGAAGACTTAGCACTATAATATTTGGACTTGTTGAATTATTGATTCAAAATAGCTTTTAACGGCCTTTAGTCCAACAACAATTACAATATCGTAAGGAGAGACCGACCCAACTCCACTCAAGGAGGGGCGTCGCAATCTTTATACGTAAAGGCATTAGTCATAAGGTAATATATAATAGTGATGTGCGTAAATTTCGGACGTTAGGGGCATGCATCATATGCATTCATCTCCAACAGGGGAAGCGAATGTATGTGATCGCTGTCTATGCACCGGAAACACCTCAGCCCACACAGTTTATAACAGAGCTTGAAAAGCTTTTTGAATGCTTAAGATTGAGCTCGGAAGAAAACTACTACATATTGGCTGGTGATTTGAATGCCAAACATATAGATTGGGGAAATCAAATACAAAATCCTCGTGGTAACCATGTGTATAATTGGATGGGTCGATACAACCTATAGTATCGCATTGAACTTCTCGGTACAGACGGACCATCGTTTCCAAGAAGCGGTGCCTATCTGGATCTATTGTTGAAAGACGCAAGACTAACAATTACTGATACTGTGGGCCATCGGCCTAAAAATTGTTTAAGAACGATCGAGTTCGACAGTGACCACTGCGGACTCGCCGCCGTAATACAACTTCCGAACGCGCTTATGGAGTTGGAGGAGTATGTACCGGTGCATATTTACAATTACAGTAAGGTGAGCTGGCCACGCTTCTCGAACGTCTTATTGAGCGAATTACGATCAAATGGTATATCCCCACCAAATGACAGGAACATAACAAATACTGAAATTGACAGATACTTAGAACAAATGGACGAACCAATTCAACGAACAATGAACAGGACCATACGGAAATACAAAAACGTAACGCAACTGACATGTACCGTAACGCGACAATTGATGCACTACACAGACAAAAAAGTGGCTTACTGACAAGACTAAAACGCTTGTACAGACGGTTTGCTGAAGTCGTCCATCAAAAACATCAACCAATTGATCAAAGAAAATTATAGGTTGTCCATTAATTTGTTTTGGGACAACAAAATTCGGGCCGTGAACGCTACCGACCCGAGTATGTTCCCACAAATTAATAAGATATTCAGAAGAAAAGTTCAAAACGACTTTCGTGTCTAAAGCTCCAGAGGACGACACAAAACAGAGACGTACTTCTGACAGCAGGCATAGACCCAGATGACGCCGTCTTGGACGATGACCTCTTCATAATCGAAGATCCGCAGGAGAAGGTGGAGGCTGTGGGGGCTGCTTTCCAGCAAGTGCCATAATCGCCGACCGAAATGGGCCAATCCAACGTTGTACTACGACATTTGCCTCAAGAAGCAGTAGACATTTATACCACATTGTTTAACAACGCGCTGAATAATGCATATTATCCAGTGCGGTGGAAGACAGCTGTGGTGCATCCTCTCCCAAAAAAGGGAAAGGACAACTCCAATCCGGCGAATCTCCGGTCGATAAGTCTTCTTCCAAGTATCAGCAAAGTATTTGAAAAGGTTATTAATAGAGCCCTGTTCAAATGGGCGGAGGACAAAAATATCATCCCGGATAATCAGTTCGGTTTTAAGGCAGGATATGACAAAATTCATGCCGCGTCTAAACTAGTTTCTGATATCCAATGGAACAAAACTAAAAAGAAGTGTACGGGTGCCTGTCTGGTTGATTTGGAGAAGGCCTTCGACACCGTATGGTTAGAAGGTCTCTATCTAAAGCTAACCAGACTAGGTATAAGTAAACCTCTATTGTATATGCTTTATGACATGCTAAATGGTAGAGTTTGTTGTCAAGAGTGGCAATGTAACTTCTACCGCAATTTAATATTAAAAATGGTCTTCAGCAGGGAGCGGTTAACTCGCCGATTCTATTCAGCATTTACACCAGCGATCTGATAGGTAGTCTAACTCAGGCAATTGCGTACGCCGACGATCTAATTGCGTACAGAACAGCGCATACAGTTGACGTCATCAAAAATCTCTTGCAGAGTGACTTCGACAAGATTCAGCGATATTGTGATGACTGGAAGTTGAAAATCAACTTCCAGAAATCAGAAACTATTCTGTTTAGGACTCCGTTGTCTAGCGCCTCAAGGGATACGAGAAAGAACTGGCGCACGCTGGTGATCGTAGGGCCACATGGACATCCACTGGCGAGTAAAAGTGTAGTAAAGTACCTGGTTGGATCAGTACTTGTATTTCGACAGACATATAGGTGCTGCTCTGGCCAAGGCTAGGGGAGCCTTGCCCTGACAAAACGATTGTTTTATAGCAGTCGTCGTGACAGCAGGGTGAAGGTGATTTGCTACATGGCCCTCATCAGGCCGATGATTGCCTATGGATGCCCGGTGTGGTTCAACGTCGCCCCATCTCAAATGAAAAAGATTCGGGAGTTTGAGAGGCAGTGTCTTCGACGTTGCCTTGGATTACACAGAACACCAGAGTCGGAGTACAAACGATATTATTCCAACCAGGTTCTATACAACGGAGCCAACACAAACAGAATATATAATTTTTTGTTTAAGGGGGCACTTTGCAAGAGCGATGTCCTCAACTAACAACTTAATTTTTGGGCGTATTACCCCAATAACGAATATTTCGAGAGTGCGCGGTTAAGTGGCTACATCCCTCCCGAGGCATTACTCTATTTAGCTAGTCGAGGGCTGATACAGGATGGAGGGGCGGTTCCGCTCATCTACCACGTCAGCCGGAAAACTGTGGATAGGCGACTCCTGTATAGTAGAGACGTCATCGCTCAAGGTGGAGAAGAGCGCCTTCGGTTCAGTAGGACTGTGTCCGATCGGGACCGGAGGGATAGGGCGACACAGGAGAACCAGTTCTGGTGGTTCTCTGAACAGCATCATAATATTTAAAGTCGATGAAGATAGTATATCTTGGCCGACTTACATAGAATTAGGGCATTATGTATAGGGAACAGTCGGGGTGGCACCAAACAAAATTTAAAATATGTATGTATGCGGGGGCATACGTGCATGTATGTGCGTGCCTGTACATGTATGTGCGTACGTATATGTATGTGCGTATGTACATGTATGGGTGGGTTGCATGTTGGTGTACGTCTGCATGCATATAAAAAATAAACAAACAAAAAATTTAAAAACGAAAAAAAAAATGCTGCTGTGGCTGTTCTAGTTGTTAAGTAGTTTTAAGTATTATTAGGTATTTTAAGTAGTTAAAGTTATTTTTAGTTAGTATAAGTTAGTTTTATTTAGTGTTTAATTATTTTTAATCTATATTTCGGTTTAGTTTATGAGTAACAAAAAAAAAAATGATAAGATACAAAGTTTTTTTTGTGAAAGTTTCCTTGGAAAAATAAAATAAAATAAAATAATTAGATTGAATTAAAATAGTTTTTAGGTCGAAGACATTAGTTCTAAGAGTTATTGTTTAGTTTAGAGCGCCCGTAAAGGGCCAGTAAATTAGTTGTAAGTAATTGATAATTAGGCTGGTTTTAAACATTTTTGTCTAGATTTAAGATAGTTATATGTTAATATGAAATAAAAATGAATTCAAAAAAAAAAAAGCCTTGAATTATTGCATGAAATTAATTTCTCGATTCATATTCCGTGATTGAACCAAATATTCGAGCAAAGCCGTGGTAGCCACGATTGTTAAGTCGTGGGCTATAGTCTACAGTGGGTGGAGGATACCTGAGTTCGAATCTCGCCAATTTGCCAAAAACCAAAATTCGAATAAGAAACATTTTTTTTAAGTGTAATATCAATTTAAATCATATTTTTTTTGCATTCGAGTACCTACTAATTGAATAATTATTTAAATTCAGTCCAATTAATTTGAGGAACGTACTTAAGGAAAATTAATGTTCGTTTCGCGTATTAATACATATATATATAGATAGCAAAATAAGTAAGAAAAGGAACATTATCATCTACAAAATATACCGATTGCAGTGGCAACTTCAACAGGATATATGGTGAGTTTTATGTACCCATTGAAAATTTGATTTTTGCAACTATATATACCTATATAAAATATATACATATATATATATAATTAAACATTAAATATTTAGTACGCGAATAGAGTGGGGGGGTTTTAAAAGGGGATCAATGCGATAAGTTCAAATACCTATAAAAAATAAACAGAAAAAAGAGGAATATAAAAGGAAGGTCCCAAAGTTGCTCAGAAAAATGAAACAGAGTTGCCAACATAAGGAATTCGATTTTCATTAGTAGTAAATAAATTTTACAAATGCTTAATAATTAAATTTTAAAACTTCTTTTTACATTTAAATTAAATTTGGTTGACAATAAAATAACATCATTAGAAATGAATCAATTTATTTTTAATTTGAATTGAATAGATTTTTCTGAAATAAAGTGTAAGTAAGTTTAATTAAAAAGGATGAGAAGTAGAAGGAGAGGGGGATGAAATAAGGGTAAGAGGCGAAGTCTAGTAAATGGGTCGCTCTAGCGAGGGAGGCGACCAGGTAGGGTGGGTAGAGGCGACATCTCACGCATCAATAACATCGGTATGCAATGTCTGTCAGCAAAAAATTTTTTGTAACGAAACACGAGTCCAATAACCACGTCCAAGGCTGAGCTAGGAGTTCGGAAAGATCGGTGACAGACAAGATGGACCAAAGGCAAATGATTTCGTTACAAAATGGCGCCCGACGTGGATCCCACTATCTATAATGATAGTGAGGATACAGTTTTGAGTCAAGTCAAATTTGTTTTACAACTTCATTTATTTTTTAATTTTTATTTTTTTTTTCTTTGATTTTTTTTACATAAAGTTTTCAGTTTTGTTTGTTTAGTTGCACTTTCCTTGTGAGTCCCGGTGACTGGGTGTATAGCACTCGGTACCGCGTTGCCGCAAGGAAGATGCAACCGTAAAAATTATAAAGATAGTACTTCAGTTGGACAGTTCGAGTCTTTGGGTATTTGGTAATAGAAGGTACTCATATAACCGGACAATCTAGTTCATACGCATACATACATATATCTAAAATAAGCATCGGAAGAGACCCATCGATGCGAGAGGCGTCTTCGGAGTCCCGTCCGACCCATTTCGATTTCCAAGATCTTCAGAGTCTTAAGTCCTGAAAACAAAAAAAAATTACATTTTCAATTAATAATATTAGAGTCAATAGCATAAAGTAAAATCACATACTTAGAATATTTTAAGTTTTGTTTGCGTATTTGATTTGTGGCTCGCAGAACTATGGCTTCTTCTCCATCATCCAAAATTATCCTTCTCAAATTTTAATACTCATCCTTTTTGCATTGTTTATGAACAAACTAATAAAAGTTTTTTTTTAAATCTATATTTTAACAATTTCAAACTGAATATTGATTTTTTACTTTTTTATATTATATTTTTAAAATATAATTTTATTGAATTATATAATTTTTTTAAATTATGGTTTTACCTTTTTTTTTAATATAAGCAATTGGCTATTGGTGAATTGAGAATCAGGGTTTTCAAGGAGAAGAAGTTGCGGACTGGTTCGAAAATTCAATTTTAGAAATTTAAGCTGTGAATTGCTAACTTTTTAGGTGTTATAATTTTTTCACTTTTCGATTTCCATATCAGGATTTTACTATATATTCTTGAGTTTGCTTCTGGTAACAAGTCTTTTTCAGGGACTAAATTTTTTTTCGCAATATTTTTGTTTTCGATTTATATTTTTCGTTTTCCTTCGCAAGGCCTATTGATATTTTCAGTCTAGAGTAGATAAGATTCTACAGAAGTGTATTTTTAGAGGTATGATCAGAAGACGCCGGGTGTCAATCCACGACGACATAAGCGTTATTCAAGCTCATTCGGATGTGAGATTTGAAGAATTTTACATGCGATTTAGAAGCACAATTGAACGATTTAACCTAGACATTTATTTTAGTTTTTCTGAACATTTAAATTCAATTGTTTCAAATTCGACTACAAATATGTCGAACTCTAATAATTCTACGGCGAATGGTGTTCCGTTGTCGCCTGAAGATAACAATAACAACGCCAATACACTTAATATACCTAAAACCGACCGAAATGAAGAGTTAGCGGCCAGAAGAAGTATGATGGACGATCAGGTTAGGCTTTTTCAACAAATGGATATATTCATGACCAATGTAATTCAAAAATTAGAGTTTACATATTCCAACACAAATTCGAAATGATCCTCCAAGAGAGAATTTGTCCAGTGCTGAGGCAGCGGGGGTGGATCATGTGAAGCTTTCCAGGCGGCATTAAAACCAAGAAATTCCTTTGCTCCATCTACTCTTAGTTCGTCTGAAACGTGCCGTCTCGATAGGTAGAGTATCAAACGCGATGGTACCGAAAATGTTAGCGATTTCAAGTTTAAGGTTGATAGGATGCAAACATCGTCTTTCTTATGGTGGAGTGAAGACCAAAACCAGTTGAAACAAGTGTTGAGTTAAGACTGCCTGTTTATTCATTATTAACTTAACATCTACTTAAAACTAACAGTTGTGTTATATACTTAACCTATATGATACTTATACGTAATTAATAAACTATAAACTTCACTTCTCAACCTCATTATTATATGTGCATATAACATCTCCTTTCTTTTATATAATAGAATTAATCATGTAATATTCTAAAAAAATATATTTGTTTAAATCTTTCAGATAAATTATTATAAATTCAAAATAGTACATGAATCAATGAATTTTTTTTCCTTTTTTAGTTAGGATATCTTTGAGGTTCTTTTACAATTCTGCCTCCTCGAGTTTTATAATTGTGACTTGTAGATGGAGATTCGATTGTTTCATTTGACGAAGGTGTTTTGCCAGAAGATTTTGGAGTTTGAACATTTTCATTTGCCTTTTTATTAGAACTCTCAGGATGCAGGTTTTCAATAGGTTCTTTTTCTTTTGAACTATTTTGTAAAATAATATGCTCCCTATTTCGTCTATATTGTCCTCCCTCAGAGATCTTCAACTATGAATAAGGTTCTTTACATGTATCTACTATTTTACCTGGAGACCAAGTTTCAGTAGGCTTTCTTTTAAACAAGACTTCATCATACTCGTATAAAACAACCTTTGGTAATATTTGTGAATGTAAATCGTAATTTTTTTTCATTCTTTGATTATATTTTTTCATATTTTGTTTGTGCAATTTTGCATCCACTGTTTTAGGCGTTAAATAATCTGTATTTACTGGTAATTTAGACCGAAGATTTCTGGACATTAATAACTTAGGTGGAGTTTTACAATTTCCTTTTGGTGTATTTCTATACTGTAGAAGCCATATGTATCTGTGTTTGATTCAAAGCATTTTTTAAAAATATTTTTAATTATTCTGACCGTACGTTCTGTTAGGCCATTTGACCTAGGATAATAGGGACTCGACGTTATATAGTCAATGTCCCAATCAGATAAAAAGTTTTTTATATTCAATCGAATTAAAAGGCGGTCCATTATCAGACATTAGAATTTTAGGAATACCATGTCTCGCAAAAAATGACTTTACGTGAGTTATAACAATCTCAAGGAAATCCTACACCTGTAGGTGAGATTCGCAACTTCTACATATTTTGAAAAGTAATCAACAGCTAAAAGATAAACTTCATTTTGAAAATAAATAAGTCAATACCCAGCTTTTCACATGGAAGATTTTGTTGTGGGTGAGGAGTAAGAGGCATTTTTGAATTCGATGGCCTAAACTTTCCACAAACTTGACAACTAATAACGATATTCTTTATATCGTTGGAAGTATTCGGCCAAAACACAACATCTCTTGTTTGATTTAAACATCTGTCAATACCAAAGTGACCCTCGTGAATTTTATTTAATATATCTTTTCTCATAGACTTTGGTATGATGAGACTTTTATTTTTAAAGAGTAAGACATCAATGACTGTTATTTCCCCCCTCATGTGAAAATATGGTTGCGCCTCGTGTTTCGTTAAACTATTTCTTTCCGGCCATCCGTTTAAACAATATTCCTTAACAATTTGCAAGAAAATGTTTTCATTTGTTTTATTTTTAATCTCTTGCAATTTTGTTTCAGTGACTGATAAATTTGATAATATAAGATTGACATGCACATTTACCTCATCTGACGTTCTTTGAAATTCATGATCTTGATTGTTACATGCTCTTGATAAAGTATCAGCTATATACATGTTTTTTTCCTGGGACATAAATAACATTCAAATCATATATTTGAAGTTTTAGAAGAATTCTTTGAAGCTGTGGAGAAACCTTACATAATATTTTTTTTAAATTGAAACCAATGGTTTATGGTCTGTCTCAGCAGTAAATGATTGACCGTAAAGGTATCTATGGAATTTATTACATCCGAAATATATTGCCAAAATTTCTTTTTCGATTTGCGAATAATTCTTTTGAGCATCATTTAATGTTGTTGATGCGTAACCTATGGGGCTTTTTCCATGCGAAATTACTGCTCCCATCGCATCCTTAGATGAGTCTACTGAAAGAGTTATTTGCTTTTTTGAATCAAAATGGCACAGAACTGGTGCCTTACAAAGCAAGTCTTATTTTTTCAAATTCTCGTTGGTGTGAAGAATTCCACTCCCAATGTATATCTTTCTTTAAAAGTGATCTAAGGTTTAAGGTTTCTGCTGATAAATTTTGAATGTATGAGCCAAGGTAGTTCACCATTCCTGAAAATCTTTGTAAATCCTTAACACATGAAGGTTTAGGCATACTTCGTATAGCCTCAATCTTTGAGGGATCTGAAGATATTCCTTCAGGTTCAAAAATGTGCCCTAAATATTTTATCTGTGAAACAGCTATCTTACATTTCTTTTTATAATTTTTTTTTTTCAATTTAACTATATGCCTGTAAGACGTAAGGTCTTTTACATGCAACCTGAATTGCACGGCACTAGTTTGGTACAGTGGATTTGAGAACCAGGTATTGACTGTCGCATTTCAAACCATGGGCGGCATCCAATTAAAATTGGAGGTATAGAAAAGAATGCGCCTAGCGTGAGAATCGAACCCACACTTCTAAGTTAGCAATCAAGCACTTTATCCCCTGCGCCATTGCCACAAATTTGAGTCTTAATAATTTCGCCCTTTCCAATACTAATCTTAAATTGCGATCATGTTCTTCTTTTGTCTTACCAAAAATTAAAAAATCATCAACATATATTAAAGACCAGGTAAATTTCCGAATTGTTTTTGCATGCAATCATTAAAAATTTCGGAAGCTGCATTTATGCCATATGGTAGCCTTAAAAATCGTTTTCTTCCAAAAGCAGTATTGAATGTACAAAGAAAAGAACTTTCTTTGTCCAACTCAAGCATCCAGAACCCAGAATTTGCATCAAATAGACTAAAACAATTAGAACCAGCTAGTTGTGAACGTATACGTATATATTCGAAATCAGGCACTTCAAAATGCGGGCGTACAATGGCTTCATTTAAATTTCTAGGGTCTAGGCAAACTCTGAGTTCTTTATTTGATTTTTCCACTAAAACAATGGAACTTGTCCATCAAGTTGGTTCATGAACTTCCGTTATTACTCCAAGTTGTTCCATTCTATGAAGTTCCTGTTTGTAACGCTGCATTAATTTAAATGGCACTTTTCTTGGTGCATCAATTTTAGGTTTTACATCTGGATTAACTTTCAATTTTATCTTTTCTGACAAAAGACCTAAGCCTTCGAAAACATCATTGAACTCTTTTAATAAATCATTACCACTATTTTTGTTATTTATTTCGCAAATTTTTTTAAGAAGATTTAACTCTGCATGTTTTTAATCCAATAATTGGAACACAATCATCTTTTTTAACTACATAAAACTCAATTTCTAAATCTTTTCGGTTACTTAACATACATTTTAATTTACAAATTCCACTAATGGCAATATTTTCACCTGTATAAGAAACAATTTTAGAAATACTTGGATAAAGTTTAATAATTTTAAGCATTAGCGAATTTAATATTTTTTCCGATATGAAATTGGCTTGCGCACCGGTGTCTAACAAGCAACAAAATTTTTTATTATTTATATATAATTCTACGGTCCATAAATCATTACCGGTACTTTCGCCTCCTGATTGTTTTATTGTTCGCAAAAACAATTTTTCTTCACTCTCTTCAGCATTCATTACACTTACATGAAACTTACTCTTACACATACTGGCATAGTGGTTACGTTTACCGCACTTTTCACATGTTGATCCTAACGCCCGATATTTGAAGTGGTGTTGCTGTCCACAACGATAAGAGGATTTCAATGATGATGATTTTATATAATGACTACACTTCTCCGCTTCTGATGACGTTGTTATATTGCTGTTTCTGTGTTTTACTTGTTTTGCATTGATGAATTTGCCGCTAGATTTCGATGTAGTAGTACGCCTCTTCTCTACTTTTGCAATTAAGGTTGTTTGACTTTCAAGTTGTTTTGCCTGTTCTTTCGTGTTCTCCATGAGCCGTACAATTTCTACAGCTTTGTCCAGTGGCATGGTTCCATCTTGTAAAAGCTTATCTCTTATGGTATTATGTTCTCTACTTAAACCGCAGATAAAAATGTCTTTTACTATGTCATCCCTTAAGTTTCCAAGCTCACATGATTTGCTTAGATTTTTTAGATTTGTGACAAATTCTGTTATTGACTCACTGCTTATTTGCTTTCTCATAAAGAATTTATGTCTCTCCGTTGTGATATTCTTTTTTGGTGAACAGAATTCTTAGAATTTTTGTATTGCCTCGTCACATTTAATTGTATCCATATCAACGCCAAAGAGCTGAAGATGGGCAATGATTCTGGTCCGAGATAATGCAAAAATATAGCCACTTTTCGAGATTCTGATTGCAGGATCCAATTTTTCCAGAGATCGGCTAAATTTTATTGCCCAGAGGAAAAGTCTAACGGTGCTAACATTGGGACAATTCCCAGTTGGGCTTCTTGTCCGACTCAATTTCCCGGCATATTTTCTACTTTCAGTAAACTGTCTTTTTCCATTTTAACTTTTATATTATTTTTATTCATTCGATAATTAAGTTCTTAAAACTTTAATATTAATTGTATAGGTATATATATATATTTTTTTAACCTTTTACTCTGACACCATCTTATAGTGGAGTGAAGACCAAAACCAGTTGAAACAAGTGTTGACTTAAGGCTGCCTGTTTATTCATTACTAACTTAACTTCTACTTAAAACTAACAGTTGTGTTATATACTTAACCTATATGATACTTATATGTAATTAATAAACTATTAACTTCACTTCTCAACTTCATTATTATATGTGCATATAACAGTCTTCTTACACCGACTAACAAATAACGGCAAACTTTTACATTTTGCTTACTGGAAAGGCAAACAAATGGATTTGGGTTTTTTGCGAAGGAACCCAACAGCTAAATTGTCGAAGGTGAAGGTGGCGATGAAGAAGGAGTTTGGTAGGCTGGTAAGTGACGTGGAGATATATATGAGGTTGCTCACACGCCCTTCGCGAACCCGAAATTTTTTTCTGTGCGGTGCAAAAGGGATAATAAAGCCTTCGATTAGATACCTCCAAGAAACTTTTTCCTAACTTTGGCGTGCTAGTATTGGGAAGACAAATCTCGGTTGTCACCATATTGATACGGGAAACGCGGCCCCGATTAAATCCCGTCACTATCCATTGTATCCGGTTCGTCAGGAAGAGGTTTATAAGAAATTGGACCGTATGCTAGGACTTGGTGTTATCGAGGTTAGTAACTCGCCTTGGAGTTGTCCTGTTGTTTTGGTGAGGAAGCCTGGTAAGTTTTGTTTATGTTTAGACTTCCGAAAAGTCAACGCGGTCACAGTTAAGGAGTCGTATCCACTGCCTCACATTGAAGGCTTATTAAGTCGAATCAAGGACACGTATTTTATCACGGGAATTGACCTAAAAGATGCGTATTGGCAAATACCTTTAGACGAAAAATCAAGAGAAAAGACGGGTTTTGCGGTGCCTGATAGACCACTCTGTCAGTTTAAAGTAATGTCATTTGGCCTTAGTAATGCGGGTCATACAATGCGTTGGTGATTGACCAGGTAGGGCCAAGTTCGCTCCGGGAAATGTCTTCGTCTATCTAGATGATTTATTGATTTGTACTGCAGACTTTGAATCGCATATACGTATTATTAACGAAGTGGCTGCTTGTATTCGCAGGGAAAACCTGACTATTAACCCCGATAAGAGCAAATTCTGCATGCGAGAGATTAAGAATCTCGGATATATTTGTTGGACAAGGTACTTTGAAAACAAATCCTGATAAAATCGAGGCAATGGTAAATTTTCCAGTCCCCACTAGCATAAGACAGGTTAGGAGATTTCTAGGATTAACCGGATGGTATCGAAGGTTTATTAAAAACTAGTCGGATCTGGCAGCACTGCTAACAGATTGCTAGAAAAAGAAGTCCAATTTTGAGTTGACACCTGAGGCAGTAGAGGGGTTCAACAGTCTGAAGACGGCGCTTTCCTCAGCAGCCGTGTTGTCACAACCAGACTTTACGAAGCCATTCACTATACAGTGTTATGCGGAGTAGGTGGTGTTCTTTATCAGTTGGATGAGAACAACAACGAGAGGCCAATAGCATATATGTCAAAAAAGCTTAACAAGTCTCAGAAAAACTATACGGTCACTGAGCAGGAATGTCTTGCAGCTATACTGAGTATATGAAAATCTAGGCCCTACGTCGATGGATTACCTTTCAAGGTAATAACGGACCATTCCAGCCTTAAATGGTTGATGTCGATGAAAGAGTTGTCCAAGGATTCGATTTTTCCATTTTTCATCGACGGGAATCCTTAAACGTAGTACCAGATACTTTATCTCGTATAAATATGGAAGAGATTTCTGCAAGTGTCCGAAGGAGAAAATGAGCTTGATGAGTTTTTTTTACATCTGCTTGTGGTGAGATTGACCTTGATTCCGTTGAGTTTGATTCGGAGCAATATACCCAATTGAGAAAGAACATCGTTTCAAATCAATCTGCGGTGCCTGGCCTAGTTATATCGGGAAAATTCATATACAAAAGAGTGAGTTTCAGAAATGGTGATTTGAACGAGGATTCACTGTGGCGACTTTGGTTGCGAGATGCACTCACTTGCAATTGCATAGAATTTTCCCATAACACTAAGCTAAACTGTCATAGTGGTTTTGCGAAGACATACGCTCGTATCAAAGAAAAGTATTTTCGGTCTAAAATGGTTAAAGATATCAAGTCATTTGTGAGTGATTGCGAAATTTGTTAGATAGTAAACGCTCCTAACACAGTTCTTCGTCCGCCAGTCACCAATCAGAATGTATCTGAAAGGCTTATTCAACGACTTTACGTCGACTTCTTGGGACCATATCGGCGCACCAAAAGAGGCAATCTGTTTGTTTTTATCGTTGTCGATCATTTTACTAAATTCACGTTTTTAAAAGCTTTTACTAAAGCTATCACTTCCAGAATTGTCCACTTTTTAGAAACCGAGATATTTCATACTTTCGGCACCCCTGAGTTTATCCATTCCGATAATGGACGTCAGTTCGTTTCCAAAGAGTTAAAGCATGTGCGAATGGCGTTATATTTACCACAGGCTAACGTTTCCGAAAGGGTCAACCGAAGTGTTCTAAGTAAGCTAAGAGTACTGATTATCCAAAGAGCAAGACGATTGGACGTACACTTATCGAGCATAGCATGCGCCTTACGCTCAGATTTACATGATTCGTTAGGATGTCAACCGTATTTTGCGCTTTTTGGACAAAACATGATATCTCACGGTTCCGCCTATCGAATATTACGAGACTTGAATGCTTTAAATGACCCGGAAATGTTAGTTACGCCTACTGTAGTGAAAACCATGCTAGCCAGACAGAAGTTGTCGGAAAATTTACTCAGGGCACACGTTAAGTCAAAAAACACATATAACACACGATCAAAACAAGTTACTTAACATACAGGCCAAGAAGTTTTCCATAGAAACATCGCGCAAAGTAACTTCGTCAAAGGAATCAACGCCAAACTGCATCCCAAGTTCGTGAAGTCGCGCGTTCGAAGGGTGATTGGTAATTGCATGTACGAGGTGGAATCTCGAACAGGAAAACCACTAGGGATATTTTATGCCAAAGACATATGCCAATAAAGCCGCTAAAAAGAAAAAAAAGAACGAAAACACAAAGAATCGATTCAATTTCAAATAATTAAATTTTTAACTTATCTGAAAATTGCCTGGCTAAGTATATGTGTTCGCGGCCCACGTTGGTTATTCCATAAAACTCAATTTAATTTAATTGTATTTAAAATTCGAATGCGAAACCGATTGTCAATCAATTATTTCCTTAATGTTAAACCAGATCAAGCTAAATGACCTTGATTTAGAAATAGATGCAAGAATTTAATTTTTTTATTAGTTAATCAAGCAGTTTCGAGGTATTCTAGATGTTTTTTTTCTTAAAGTAGGTATTCCCGGCGGCTATTCACATATATTATTCCTTTTAATTTACCGACGGCAAAACATCATTCCACATTTCCGAATAAACTTTTAACTTCGTTTGTTTACATGTATCATAGCGGTGATCATGTGCACCAAAACTATACCGTAGTGGGATACTTGCGAAATATTTTGTTTACCTTTTCGAAACCGTTTTATTTTTTTGTATATATGCGCTTCTAATCTATCTTTACCTAAGAATTATGACGCGTCTCGCATTTCCACACATACCCGGCACTAAACCCGTCTCATGTACAACCGTCGATTATGTCGCAATGTTAATTTTTTTTTGTTATCCCGTTAATCTAATGCTTCTTATTTACTAATAAAAATGCATGAATTCAAATGCATTTTTTTATAAAATCACGACACTTATTAACACAAATAATTTCCAAATATGGATAATACATTATTAGAAATCGAACTTTGTTCCACTACACTCGTGTTTTCATTTAATCACTCGAAGCACTTTATTTTTTTTGTTTTCCAATTTGTTTGCACTCCGACCGATAAATAGATGCGTGGGTTCATTTGCATGTTCTAGACATAGATATACATATCTCGAATAAGCAAAGCCATGTAATCGAAATTGCAAAATACAAATTTTATATTTTTGATTATTAATAAAATAAACATAAAACAAAACTTTCATGATGGCCGGCACAACAACCGAACAAATAAATTAAGATGTCATGTTTGCTTGCTGAGACTGTCAAATGTGGAATGCAATTGAAAGCCCATTTCAAATAATGTAGTAGATTATTCATTTCAATTTTTTTATGGAATATGTTCTAAGTTGAGCTTAGACTAAGGGAATCGCAGACTATCTCAGAGAATAATCGAAGAGATTTTTAGAAGGCGGGATTTAAGATTTTTTTTGCGAGAAGGATAGTTTCTATGCTCTATAGAATCAATAGAGTAGCGGAAACTAGAAACTCTTAAAGAAAAGGGAAAATGTGCAGTTTTATTTCAAATTACATTTAACTTCAAGACAAAGAATTTGTATTGTTAACTGGTATTCAAAGCGGAAAGTTCACCTTAGTTCCAAGGCTTACCGATATTTTTTTAAAACAAAGAAAATTGGAAAAAAAAGTCTCGCAACATAAAATTCAAAGGTGGTGCAAACTAAAATCAAATTGGTAGATCGAAAGGAATAAATCTAAAACAATTCCGAGGAGGAACACAAAAAAAAATTAGGCTAAATTATTTGAAGGTAATTTTTTTTAAGTATGAAACTACCTACCTACAAAATATACCGATTGCAGTGGCCACTTCAACAGGATATATGGTGAGTTTTATGTACCCATTGAACATTTGATTTTTGCAACTATATATACCTATATAAAATATATACATATATATATATATATAATTTAACATTAAATATTTAGTACGCGAATAGAGTGGGGGGAGGGTTTAAAAGGGGAACAATGCGATAAGTTAAAATACCTATAAAAAAAGAGAAAATAGAGGAATATAAAAGGAAAGTCCCAAAGTTGCTCATAAATCGAATTCATTTTAATTCGATTAATTAAAGTTTTCTTTGCAATGAAACAGAGTTGGCAACATAAGGAATTCGATTTTCATTAGTAGTAAATAAATTTTACAAATGCTTAATAATTAAATTTTCAAACTTCTTTTTACTTTTAATTAAATTTGGGTAAACAATAAAATAACATCATTAGAAATGAATCAATTTATTTTTAATTTGAATTGAATAGATTTTTCTTAAATGAAGTGTGAATAAGTTTAATTAAAAAGTATGAGAAGGAGAGAGGGATGAAATAAGGGTAAGAGGCGAAGCCTAGTAAAGGGGTCGCTCTAGGAAGGGAGGCGACCAGGTAGGGTGGGTAGAGGAGACATCTCGCGCATCAATAACATCGGTATGCAATGTCTGTCAGGAAAAATTTTTTTGTAACGAAACACGAGTCCAAGAACCACGTTCAAGGCTGAGCTAGGGGTTCGGAAAGATCGGTGACAGACACTATGGACCAAAGACAAATGATTTCGTTACAATTATGATTATTTTTTACGACCTTTAAAGCGTCTGGCTATAAAAATCGCCCACGGAAGGTGTCTGGCAGTAGTGTTTCAACATTTCTAACAATGCTCTGTGAAACATACGTAAACATCAGCCATCAGAATATAAGTGAAGTTAGGAACATTTTTACGTGCAATTAACACCTGGGGTGGAATAGACTAAGGTGATAATTGATTGTCAATTTTTTGATAGTCGTTTATGGCGATTTCTTTCTTTATCTTATCTATAAGGAACGATAGAGAAGAATCATCAAAACGACAGTCAATTAATCGAGCGATCGCTTTGCTTTATGCGATTCGGGCCTGGCACCTGAGAATTGGCCGTCGGCCCAAGCTGTATATAGGTAGTCGTTAATTGTACGCACAGTACACATTGTATGCACGATTAGCACGTTGGTCATTTATGGCCAAATTTGGTAATTTTATTTTCATCTGGTGACTTTTTTTGAAGCAGAAGTAAAAAAGTCGACATATAAGTTTTATGTTCTCTAAAATCAAGCGCATTTTTTTCATCGTCTGCACGATGAATGTGTTAAATTGAACGCATTGTATTATCCATCCAAAAACACTGAATAGACGAGGGCTGAATGCATTAATTTTGTTCATTTGAAAATTATTGACAGATGGAAAGTTTAAAATATGTTTGTGTTTAAACGTTTAAGTGTCTCCATCTATTTCGCTTGTTGGTTCTTGTTAAAAACAAATCAAGTAATAAGATATACAATATCAATAAATCTTCCTTGTAAAACTAAAACAACATTATTAAAAGTTTATTATTGTGACTTAAAAACCTCGTGAAAATCAGGGAAATCCTCGCAGAAAATAAGCCCCGATATTCTTTAGAGAACAGAGCATATTATTTATCCGTTGAAGATGTTTTCAAATAAAGCCGAGGAATTTCTTAAAAAATCAAACCTCATAAAACAAATGCTTGGCATTTTTTATTTAGAACTTTTTAAAATAACTGCTACTAAGATTTGATCTCAATAGCAACGATTTTAGAAATTTGTCTATAATAACATCTGAAAGTATCCTGTCGGATACCGAAGTTCAATTTCGATGCTGAGTGATAGTTTTCTATACTTGGTTAAGGGCGATCCTGAAGATGTATTAATGCAATGGAAATTGATTTACATAATAATCTTAACGATAAAATGGGCATATGCGAAATTTGGGAAAGTCTGTTGTCTTAAAAATGGGTCAAACAATTTTCAAGCGTTTCAAGCTTCATGGTTATAGCAATCACTTTAAAAAAAATTCAATCTGAAATGGATTTGTTGCAACACTATCCTTTTGCTATTTAGATTCTCCTCGCTGTCTTCATACTTTACTTTTAACACACACAACAATTACAATCGGCGTTTTTTTTCAACTTTTTTAATATCATATTATAAATAATAAAAATAATAAAGACTGGAGTTGTTTGCAAAATAACATTTTTTAAACACAATTAAAGTGAAACGAAAATTCAGCAAAAATGTAGTATTTTATTAAATAAAAGTTTTATAGATGTTTTTTTTTGAAAAAAAAAAAAATAAATAAACTGACCATTATTTCCTACATGCTTCAAAATAAAAAAAAAATTAACTTTTTATTAATTTGTTTTTAAATACTTAGATTAACTAAGCAACTTTACTTTACTTTGTGCTTCTATAATAATAGGGAGTTATTTCCCGATCAACTTTTTCGTTAAAAAAAATCTACGAAAGTCACTTTGGGTATACTAATAGTGTGTTCAATGAGGTTGTTCGGAACAGATTAGAACACTTGAAATAAGGCAAAAGGATAGGAGGTGGAGGTAGGTAGGGTGGAAGTAGAAGCTGCAAAGAAAATATTGAGTACAAATATATGGGGATAGGAAGCGGGTAGGATGGGACTGAGAGGGGGTAGAATGTCCGCTATGGAGGCGATGGCATGCTCGCTATGCTCGACTCAGCTCGCCGAATTAGGGGGGGATCTTGCCCCCATAGCC
This sequence comes from Philhelius pedissequus, assembly GCA_910595825.1. Classification (NCBI taxonomy): domain Eukaryota; kingdom Metazoa; phylum Arthropoda; class Insecta; order Diptera; family Syrphidae; genus Philhelius; species Philhelius pedissequus. The sequence continues at coordinate 140,472,655 of OU343160.1, forward strand.
GGACCTCGCCTATTCCAAAAAAAAACAGAAATCATGCCACAAAAAAAACTATTACTTAGCCACCACCAAATAGTCCACACTTCAGGAACGCTGCGGCTGATGATGCAGCTTGGCCTATACCCTCCCCACCTGGAATTCATTCGGCCCGAACCTCGAATTCCCCTTAGTCGCAAATCAGATCGGATTTACTATCGCGATCGAACCACAGTATCGTCAGGCTACTGTCTATCCATCGCTAGCCCTTTCACACCCCCCTGAAAAAGATTTTAGTTGTCCATGTTAAGCCTCTTTGAAGCTCATAAAAACACGTAAGTTTTCATCCTGTTCGGCGTGATTTACAAGATATTTTATTTTACGAAGGAAAAAAAAAAGGAAATAAACAAGACACTTACATAAATTATAAGAAATAATAAAAAAAAATGTAAAAGATTATAAAATTTATATAGGTTTTGGCATGAACCTCACCTAGCTATAATAAATTAATTGGCTTTATTATACATTGAAAATTGAAAATTGAACAGCCGAGCTGTACGGACGTGTTTCTGTTGGTGTCGTGGGGTGCGCACTTGTGGTTTCATTTTATCAGTACAGATCGTTTTATAAACTCTTTAATCATGTTGTGTTCAATTTGCAAAAGAGAAATAATTGAGAGTGGTGAAATCTCTATAGACTGTTGTGACTGTAAACTTTTTTTCCATGGCGCATGTGTAAATATACAAAAAAAGGACATTGAATATATGTGTTCAAATGGTAAACTTTTCCGCTGTGAGAAATGTCGTGTATCACGTCGTCGACAATCCCTACAACAACAACATGTAGCTGAGAACATTACACTTCAATCTCAAAAACAGAAAATACAACTTCCAACTGACAACAATAAAACTCTGCACTCTTCTTCTTCACACTCACTTATCAACCAGAAAAGCCTATCAAGCACAAACAATATCCAAAGCTCTACAACGGTCGAAGGTTCAATAACCCTACAACTACTGTATGAAGAAATATTAAGCCTCAAGAAAATCAACACCGAATTCTTAGACACAATGCAGCAGCTTAAAGAAGAGAACAAAACATTGCGTACTTTGGTGGCTAACCTGGAAAGTAAGGTGAACTGGAGGGAACAAAAACAACTGGAGAATGTCATCGAAATTGTTGGTGTACCCGATCTAAATAACACTAATGCAAGCGAAAGAGCCAACATTATTTTTGATAATGCATTAAATGTCTCAGTGTCTGGTAGCGATATCAATAAATGCTATGTCAAACGCATAAACAAGCAAAGTCGCTCTAATGTACAATCTGTTGCTGATGTTAATATTTTATGCATACATTTTTCTTCACATGAAATAAAACAAAAAATAATGAACGCCAAACGAAATGCTAGCAAAAAGCTTAACACTTCCATATTTAATGATCAAAACAAAAAAAGTTTATATTTAAATGATTCATTTACAAAACACACCAGAAAATTATTTATGGCAGCTAAGAAATTTAAAGTTGAAAATAAGTTTAAGTATTTATGGTTTAAAAATTCAAACATTTTTCTAAAAAGGGCTGAGGGTAGTGAGGTAATTGTTGTAAGATCATTTGAAGATTTATCTTCTGTCCAAAGGCAATAGCATGTTTGACAAATTTAATTTTACATACGATAACCCCACAACCCGAACCATGAGTAGTGTTTTTGATGATTCTTTAACATGTAATTCGGATAACAGTTCGTTTCTTATAATTCACCAAAATATACGTAGCATGCGTCAGAATTTCGATTTATTGATAGCAAATCTTGAAGCTTTCACAAAACTGCCGGAAATCATTTTTGTATCCGAAATTTGGATCTTTTCATGTGAAACAAGTAATTATAGTATTCCGGGTTATAATTTCTATGCAAATACTAACGATAGCTATTCTTCTGGTGGAGTTGGAGTTTTTGTAAGTAACTTGTTTAATTGCGATGTAAGGGTGATTGATTTTAAAAGTGCAGATCTAATTGAGGTATGTTGCAATATAGTAGGCGAAGTATTTACGTTTATATGTGTTTATAGATTGCATGCCTTATCTTCAAACTCTTTTATTGAGGAACTTTCCAATTTTTTGTCCCACATTTCAACTAAAAATCTTGTTATTGTAGGCGATTTTAATATTGATATGTTGACCGATTGTTCAATATCTGATACATACAAAGTTCTTATTGCTGAAAATGGTTTTACTTCATACGTTAATAATATTACAAGGCCAAGTTCTTATAGTTGTCTTGATCATGTTTTTGCGCGTTTCAAAAATATTCCTGCTGATTTTCCTTATGGGATCAATTTGGATCTGCATATAACCGATCACAATATGACAGGTTTATACTTAGAATGTTTAAAATACAGCAAACTTAGAATAGACTACAAGGTTCAAAACCCGGTCTCCAAAATAAACTACCAAAGCTTAAATAACAAATTGCTTTTTGAGAACTGGGAATGTGTTTTGTCTGAAAATGATGCATCCAAAGCATATGACCTATTTCTACAAATTTTAACTGACCACATAAATTTATCTAGTGCTACAATTATTCAAAAGAAATCGGAAAAAAGTCTGAAGCCTTGGGTACAAAAATCTCTCATTAAAAAAATTAAAATTAAAAATAAAGTATGGAAAAAATGCGTCAAACATCAATCCAACTCAAATTTAAAAGTACGGTACAAGAGACTGTGTAAAAATGTAAATAAAGAAATAAAAGACGCTAAGCATAATTACTATCGTTCAAAAATAAGCACAGCGAAAGGTAATGTGAAAAAAGAGTGGCAAGTAATAAATAGTATTTTAAACCGTAACAGTTCGAATAATATAAGTTCTATTGTGCTAAGTAATGGTAATGAAAAAATTTCAAATCCCATAGAAGTCGCGAACGAATTTAGTAAGTATTTTGAGTCGGTCGGACAGAATCCTTTGTCCCAGAGTTCTAACGTCGTGAGTAACTTTTCTGAAAATCAAATTTCGCAAAGCAATAGTTTCTTCTTTGATCCAATTACGGGACTTGATGTTTTAAAAACTATTAATTCTCTTAATAACTCTTTTTCGCATGGCAGAGATAAATTATCAAATATAGTCGCTCTAATGTACAATCTGTTGCTGATGTTAATATTTTATGCATACATTTTTCTTCACATGAAATAAAACAAAAAATAATGAACGCCAAACGAAATGCTAGCAAAAAGCTTAACACTTCCATATTTAATGATCAAAACAAAAAAAGTTTATATTTAAATGATTCATTTACAAAACACACCAGAAAATTATTTATGGCAGCTAAGAAATTTAAAGTTGAAAATAAGTTTAAGTATTTATGGTTTAAAAATTCAAACATTTTTCTAAAAAGGGCTGAGGGTAGTGAGGTAATTGTTGTAAGATCATTTGAAGATTTATCTTCTATCCAAAGGCAATAGCATGTTTGACAAATTTAATTTTACATACGATAACCCCACAACCCGAACCATGAGTAGTGTTTTTGATGATTCTTTAACATGTAATTCGGATAACAGTTCGTTTCTTATAATTCACCAAAATATACGTAGTATGCGTCAGAATTTCGATTTATTGATAGCAAATCTTGAAGCTTTCACAAAACTGCCGGAAATCATTTTTGTATCCGAAATTTGGATCTTTTCATGTGAAACAAGTAATTATAGTATTCCGGGTTATAATTTCTATGCAAATACTAACGATAGCTATTCTTCTGGTGGAGTTGGAGTTTTTGTAAGTAACTTGTTTAATTGCGATGTAAGGGTGATTGATTTTAAAAGTGCAGATCTAATTGAGGTATGTTGCAATATAGTAGGCGAAGTATTTACGTTTATATGTGTTTATAGATTGCATGCCTTATCTTCAAACTCTTTTATTGAGGAACTTTCCAATTTTTTGTCCCACATTTCAACTAAAAATCTTGTTATTGTAGGCGATTTTAATATTGATATGTTGACCGATTGTTCAATATCTGATACATACAAAGTTCTTATTGCTGAAAATGGTTTTACTTCATACGTTAATAATATTACAAGGCCAAGTTCTTATAGTTGTCTTGATCATGTTTTTGCGCGTTTCAAAAATATTCCTGCTGATTTTCCTTATGGGATCAATTTGGATCTGCATATAACCGATCACAATATGACAGGTTTATACTTAGAATGTTTAAAATACAGCAAACTTAGAATAGACTACAAGGTTCAAAACCCGGTCTCCAAAATAAACTACCAAAGCTTAAATAACAAATTGCTTTTTGAGAACTGGGAATGTGTTTTGTCTGAAAATGATGCATCCAAAGCATATGACCTATTTCTACAAATTTTAACTGACCACATAAATTTATCTAGTGCTACAATTATTCAAAAGAAATCGGAAAAAAGTCTGAAGCCTTGGGTACAAAAATCTCTCATTAAAAAAAATTAAAATTAAAAATAAAGTATGGAAAAAATGCGTCAAACATCAATCCAACTCAAATTTAAAAGTACGGTACAAGAGACTGTGTAAAAATATAAATAAAGAAATAAAAGACGCTAAGCATAATTACTATCGTTCAAAAATAAGCACAGCGAAAGGTAATGTGAAAAAAGAGTGGCAAGTAATAAATAGTATTTTAAACCGTAACAGTTCGAATAATATAAGTTCTATTGTGCTAAGTAATGGTAATGAAAAAATTTCAAATCCCATAGAAGTCGCGAACGAATTTAGTAAGTATTTTGAGTCGGTCGGACAGAATCCTTTGTCCCAGAGTTCTAACGTCGTGAGTAACTTTTCTGAAAATCAAATTTCGCAAAGCAATAGTTTCTTCTTTGATCCAATTACGGGACTTGATGTTTTAAAAACTATTAATTCTCTTAATAACTCTTTTTCGCATGGCAGAGATAAATTATCAAATATAGTTCTAAAACGAATCGGATTGAACATAGTTGATATACTTTCACATATTTTCAACCTAAGCATTAATACAGGTATATTTCCAGATGAACTTAAGGTTGGTATAGTTATTCCCCTTTTCAAGAAAGGAAACAAAGAAGATAAATCTAACTATAGACCAATTTCCTTACTGTCTTCAATTTCCAAGGTTTTCGAAAAACTTATTAAAACTAGAATGCTTGCTTATCTTAATAGAATCAATTTTTTTAGTGCGATGCAATTCGGTTTTAGAACTGGTCGATCTACGGAAGATGCTCTTCTAGATTTTTTGTGTATTCTGCAAAGTGGTTTAGATCGTAAATACCACTGTACTGGACTTTTCGTGGACATAACTAAGGCATTTGATATGGTTAACCATAAAATCTTGCTAGTCAAGCTTGATATGGCTGGCTTTCGTGGGTTTACCTTAAAATGGTTTGAGTCCTATCTTAAAAATAGAATGCAGTTAGTGAAAATTCAAAACAGCTTCAGTGACCCTAAAACTAGTCACTTAGGAGTCCCTCAAGGTTCAGTACTCGGTCCAGTTTTATTTTTAATATACATAAATTCTCTTTTTTCGCTTCCAATAATTGGTAGAATCAAAGCCTTTGCAGATGACCTAGGAATTGCTTACTGTTCGTCTAGTCCCTTAAATCAAATATGTGAAATAAATCATGATGTTCATCTACTTAGATGCTGGTTTGCGAAACATGAGCTTATAGTCAGCAATAAAACTAAACTTATGTATTTTAGTCTTACTCGTAAAATATCGCCTGATATTCCTATAGTTTTTCATTCACATGAATGTACTAATTATCAACTTTGCAATAAAAACTGTTTTATAATTGAAAGTGTAGAAGACTTCAAATACCTAGGTATTACTTTTGACCAAAATTTAAGTTGGACCAAACACATATCGCTTTTAAAAAACTATCTGTTTTCAGCTAATCGGAATTTTTATCATTTGAGGAATCACTGCTCCTTGGAAATGTTGAAGATGGTCTACTATGGAATTTTCCACTCAAAATTAGAATATGGCATTTGCTGCTGGGGTGGAGCATATGTGAATCATCTTAATCAGCTAACTGTCTTACAGAAATCTGCGATTCGAAATGTTTGCAAAACGCATCGACTAGCTAACTCAATGCATTTATTTAGATACCAGCAAGTCCTACCTGTTCGTCATTTATTTTATTTTAAAGTCCTCAAAGTGTTTTTTAAAAGGTCAGGTTATCTGCAAAGTCCGATTTCGGACCTTAGAAATCTTCGCAGCAACTCTGCTTACTTGGTCAATATTCCCTTTTTTCGCACCACTAGTTACAGAAACTCTTACCCAATTATTTCATGTAAACTGTTTAATACACTACCGGTTAACATTCGCAATATAAGAAATATGAACGTCTTTTTGAAAAAAATAAAAATATGGCTTCTTGATTTGGATCATCATGCTATCGAAATGCTAATTCAATTTGCAATTTAACTAACCTTGTCTCTGAATTGTTTCTTAATTCTGTTTATTTTTGTATTGAATTCTGTTGATGAATAATAATGTTTAATTGTAATAACCTTTAATTGTACACCCCACACAAACAATGTATTAATTAGATGTGCCATTTACACTATTTTTTTTCTTAAATAAATTATGGCACTAACTATTCTTATTTATATATAAGCTATTAAGGATTACCATGTAGTTTTTTGTTAATAAGAATAAAGAAATTTCAAATTGAAATTGAAATTGAAATATACCAAATGTTGGGCAAATAGGTGAAAAGCGTCGATACGATGCAGACCAACGGTTGCAACGGTGCCTGTCCCGTTCCCGCAAGGTCTGAGTTCCCGTATTCCACCGGGATTTCCAAGCGGATCTTCTTTTCGTCCGGTATCCCAAACCCCCGTTATCCTACCTACAGAGAGCTCTTTGTGGGTAGCTAAGGAGTCGCAAAATGTTGCTATTTTAGTACCCGGTTGTTTAGGAGAACTCACTCCACGCAGGACTGACGACTCTTTAGGTATGGTTTCGAAATAGCGTCCACTTTTACCCCACTGACCCCAAAAATTCAATTATATAAGTAAAAACTAATAAAATTTATAAAGAGTAAAAATTGAAAATCTAACACTTGATCCCAACAAAAAAAAATATGATCACGCCAAAGGTTTATTTATACACTACTCCGGCTTGCATATGTCTCTCGCCAACCATCAGCGTCCGGAACTGGTCAATTTACATGCCCATACGGTACCTTTCGTTAGGAATGTATATGAACCTCTTGGGCGTTTTCCCAAAGCGAATTATTATGGGATCGATGTAGGTATTTGTAGGTATTAATGTACGTTCGGAGCAATATATATATGTCTGTCTATAAGCACTATATTACTTGGCCGCCCGGGTCTTACACGGACTTATATATATTTCAGCTGCAAGCTGCACCAGTGAGCTAGGACTCCGTCTATGTCGAAGATGAGTACCAGATTGGGAAGAAGAGATGTGAAGCGGACTCGTTTTCAGTTTTCATTCGAGGGCACATGTAGGTTTGGATATCCTGGCATCAGGTATAAAAACGCCGACGGCGGCAACGGCCCACTGTCTACGTCGTTGACCGCCGAAATTCTTCCTCACTATGAACGTGACACTCATTAGAATTATCTTGATAATTCACCGTTTCAATTAAAATATTACCTGGTACAACCTTTCGTAGCTAAACCCAATTTTCAGTCGGCAACCACACGAATACTATCCGCTAGAGCTCTTACTTTCTCAAAATAGGCACTTATAATTCCAACACACTCGAACAGAAACTCTAAAATAAATATCCTTATGATATCGCAATGATTAATTTCAACCGAATTCAAATTTTACCCGCGCAATCTATTATTTCGAAAGTTTGCTGTTCAAGTATCACCTTTAAAATTTTTAACGACTGAACTCCGACTGATTTTAAATCGTAATGACAAAGAGAATCTGTCCTACGGTAACCACTAGCCTAACCGTGACGAATTTCCCTTGTTCTTACGACAAGTTAGTCTAATTGGCGGTTTGCCACCGATAGCTCAACGGCTCGCACAAATACCGGAAAATGAAAATCCGTAGCCTATCCGAAACACTACCATTTACTACATTCCTTTTAGCATCTCAGAAACAAACCTATTCAGTACTCAACCCTTAATTTCAACTCCTATTGTGAATCGCCCACAATCCGTCCGCCACCTTCCCCTAAGTCATGTTGTCTTGTTTCTTATTTAAAAAAACTACTTCCCTTTCAAATCTATCCCTACGATTGAAGCGAACCGGCAGTCATTCACCGTTCACTATCCCTGCTCCTTTCTCACATCATCCCATTACATCTTTCCAGACCTTTATCCCCTACCAGTATACCTGCTTCGCTCTGGCACACTATCAGCCCGTCGGCTGTCAACACAAAAAAAATATAAGTCATTCGCGCATCGTGGTCGTGTTTAGTTCCGGGCTATGTCTATTTTGTTTCAACAAAAACATTAACCAGCCGTCGAGCCGCCGTCAATTTCTTTCTGAAAATCAAATTCGTTCCAAACAAAAATCTATATTCTTCCGGAAAAACAGATCCGTATTGAATCTCTTTTTAGATACGGATTCATATGAAACTGTGCGCGGACTCTCACACCCTCCACCACATCTGTCTCGACGTTTCTCCATTTGTGTTGTGAATTAATTTGCCTGTTGTGCCAGTGTACCAAAAAAAAAGTTTAACCTAATAGAAACCCAAAAAAAAATGACAAAGACTTCTAGAAAACAAATATCAAACCACAAGCGCCAGTGGGTTTAGGAACCACCCCCCGCCGGAATCGGGAAATGAAAACGAAACAAAGGTGTTTTGACGAACCGAAGGTTCAATTTTTTTCTTTTTTTTTCTGGAGCCGCCCAGCAACCCCCACAGTCCCAAAAAGAGGGTCGGATCGTAATCGCTTGTTTCAACGTAAAAGGTATTGGATTCAGTAGCGATTCCTAATTATTGGAACGAAATAAAGAACATTTTATTTACAGGTATTTACATCTGGTACATCTCAGGGGTGTCCACAACAAAACTGCGGACTCAGAGGTTTCTCTGGAAACAATGGGGACGATGATGAATGGACACTTTATGATTTAAACATCAAGTGGGGAAGAACCCATTTTTATCGAGCCGGGCAATATCGCCTACATCGAACCTGGATATGATATAGCCATATCTACATACATTTCTCGACCGAGAGCTATACCATCGGATAGTCAACCACCGCCTCGTATACGATATTCCAGTCCTCCTACCCCGGCTGCTAAGTAAGATTTTCCTTTATGTATATTTTTTTATTTTTCTATGATGGCTGAACGACCAAACTAGCCGACGAATTCTAATTTCGACTGTGGTATGAATTTTAACCATCCCGAGGCTGGCGAAGGTCAGATATTTTACTGCCGCCTCGTTACCACTATTTGAGCTCGTGTGGGTATACATTTTTAGGTTCTTTAGATTATTTGTCCAATCAACCTGGTGACCGCGGTGAGGATTCCCAGGCTAATCGGGCAAAATGTTATAGATGTTACTGACAAAATGATTGCACATTCACCCACAATTTATACAGACCTGGTATACAAAAAGAAACGTTTCTTATTATCTAGACAATTAAATAACGCAGTGGTTAGGTATGTTACGTGACTAGATTTCTTATTTAATGTATCCAACTCACCTATGTCCAACAAGGTGGCGTACTATCACAGGCGATAAATAAGCTATATTCTTAACCTAATATCACAGATCTTTAAAAGCATTATCACAGTTGTTGAATCTATTGCGTTTTCTACTCACTATCTTACCCCGAAGAGTGGAATAAATATAGTAGTCTTACATACTATGGCCAAAACCTAAAAGAGGATTGTAAATATCACAGTCGATCAGGTTCGAGTGGTCATCGCCCTCGCTCATTTATGGGCGAGGTCAGTCTTAATGGAGACACTTATTGACATACATACGGGCGTAAGTACACGTAATACAGATATTTCAGTCTTGTCGCTGAACGGGATTATAGGTGCTCCAATAGGGCTTATATTCGTAATCGAAAATTTACCGCGATCGCGCATTGATGTAAATATACCCCCGTAGTTAGAATTTCTCTTCGATGTTATATAGACCGGCAAAATTCTACTGTTTTAAGTCTTTCGCATGAAAGACGCAAATTTTTTTTCCCGCTAGGTTCTCCAGCTCATACATGTTTTTACCTACCGACTTGACCACGCGACACTTTATGTATTTTGGGCAGAGTTTTGAAGAAAGAGGCTTCGAAGAGTCACTAAGGACAAAGTTTCGTTTGTAAACCTCTTGCCCTGGCACATAGCGAATATTTCGGGAGCGAGTATTGTAAATTTTTGCGCTTTTTTCGTTCGCCTTTAGAATACCCTCTTTGATCTTGGCGCGTATTATCTGCAGCCGTTCCTGTCTTGAGAGAGTCAACAGTTCGCCATCCTCTACCACATTCAGTTTTTGGGCCAATGCATAGCTACTTCCGTGGGTCATCATATTGGTCCCGAATAGGGCAAAATAGGGTGACACGCCTGTAGCAGAATGGACGGAACTTCTCATCGCGCATGCGATGTCACCTAGGTTTATATCCCAGTCGCGTTGGTCCTCTTTTAAGTAAGATCGTATAGCAGCTAGTAACGATCTGTTGACTCTCTCAGAAGCATTCGATTGAGGAGCATAATTCGCGGTTCGGAAGTGGCGTACTCCATACTTCTCCAAAAAGTTTTGGAATTCTTTCGACAGGAACTGCTTACCGTTATCAGAATGTAGTATCTGAGGTACGCCGAAAGAGTTAAAAACATCGTTTTTCAAAAAAGTTATGATGCTTCCTGAGTTGGCAGAGCGCAGAGGCTTTAACAGCACATATTTAGACAAGTGATCTAATACAACAAAAACAAAAGAATTACCTGCTTTGGAACGCGGATAAGGACCAATAAAATCTACATAAATTTTCTGAAAAGGACGATCAGTAACGAAACTGTTACATATAGGAGGCCGTTGGACTTGATTCGTGGACTTTGATTGTTTACAGATTTCACATTGGGATACAAATTGTCGGATTTGAACGGTCATATTTGGCCAGTAAAAATATTCACGTATCCGGTGTAAGGTTTTACCTACACCTCCATGCGCGGCTCGAGGCGGATTATGGGCCTTCATAATTATACTCTCTGTTAACCCTGAGGGTATCCACAGCCGCCAGGTATTCTCTAAAAGTGAATCGTCACTTGTTAAGGGTAGCGCGCGCTTATATATGAACGAATCATCAATTTTCAAATCCGACAACTGTGTCTGGTGATCACGAATGGTATTGATCAGATCCTTGTACTCTTCGGAGTGGAATTCTTCTGACTCGAGATCAACTAATGGCGCTACTTCCTCTATGTCCAAACTATCTAAGTGTGCCCGAGAAAGTGTATCTGGCACGACATTCAGTGAGCCTTTTCGGTGTTCTATGTCGAAGGTATAAGATTGTAATTCGAGCGACCACCTAGCCAGCCTGCCACTGAGGTCTTTCATGGTCATTAACCATTTCAGGCTTGAGTGGTCCGTTATTATGGTGAAAGCCATACCCTCGACGTAGGGCCTGAACTTTTTAACTGCCATCACTGCTGCCATACATTCCTTCTCGGTCACACTATAATTCCTTTGGCACGAATTCAGTTTTTGTGAGAAGTAGGAAATCGGACTTTCTTCTCCTGCCTCGCTCTTCTGAAAGAGTACCGCGCCGATTCCAGAGTCTGACGCGTCGCCCTGCACATAAAACCGTCTCGAAAAATCTGGGTGCGAAAGCACCGGAGCTGTCGTTAAGGCCTTTTTCAGATTTTCGAACGCGGCTATAGCTTCCTCCGTCATAGTAAACTTCGTGTTCTTCTTCTTCAACGTATCTGTCAAGGGCGCGGTTAAACTGGAGAAGTCCCTGATAAATCGCCTATACCACCCTGCTAGACCGAACAGCCGACGGACCTGTCGAGCATTTTTCGGCATCGGAAAATCGACGACCGCTTCGACCTTTGCCGGATCCGTTTTCACCTTCCCACCACCAACGATAAAACCCAGGTATTTTAGCTCCTTGAAGCAAAACCTGGACTTTTTAAGGTTGATGGTGAGGTTTGCCTTTCTTAAACACTCGGCTACTTCTCCCAGCAGGGAGACATGTGTCTCAAAATCCGGAGCGATTATTAACAGGTCATCTAAATACACGAAGACGTTGTCCCTGAGTCGTGCAGGAATAACCTTATCCATTAACCGACATAACCTTTGAGCTGCATTACACAACCCAAAGGGCATGACCGTGAACTGGTATAAGGGTCTTCCCGGTACCGCAAACGCAGTTTTCTCTCTACTCTGCCTCTCCAACGGTATTTGCCAAAAAGCTTCTTTCAGATCTACACTGCTTATAAAATAGGTATTAGGTAGACGACTGATCAGCCCTTCGATATGGGGGAGAGGGTTAGCATCCTTTTTGCTCAACGCATTGACCTTACGAGAATCCAGACAAAAACGATACTTAATGGTACCGTCTATGGCTGGCTTCTTTATAAGGACAACAGGCGAGCACCAAGGGCTTTCACTCTCCTCTATAACGCCGAGCTGAAGCATCCTATCTATTTCCTGGTATAATAAGGCCTGCACCGCTGGAGAAACAGGGTAATGACGCTGCTTAACAGGCTCCGCGTCTCCGGTATCGATGACGTGCTCCATTAGCTCTATTTTACCCAGACCGTGGCGATCGAAATCAAGAAACTTCTGCTTTACCACTTCCAATCGAGATCGTTGTTCCACCGAAAGTTCGTGTGCGTTACTCAAATCCGCGTTATCCTCCAAAATCGACACGGCACTCACAACACTCGAAGAGATTTGGAACGCCTTCCAGAAATCCACTCCTTAGTACAATTCCTGATCGAGATTGGGCACCAAATAGAACGTAATTGATTCTTCGCAATTTTTATAGCTGACCTCCAACTTAATTTTCCCTATTATAGCCTGATTTTTGCCGTCCGCTGTTTTAACCCCAGCCTTGAAGGGATGAAATTTCACTCCAATCTCATCTAGGAATTTCAGGTAATCTTTCCCTAGAATACTCACACTGGCACCGCTATCCAACAATCCATACACGCTTTTGTTGGCGATTTGAACTTTAGCGTAAGGACGGGGATCAGCATAAGTATCTATAACCGACGAAGAAGTGCTCATACGTGTTTGTTTCCTTAGTTCATATCGAATTCTCGCTTTACTAATTCTTTTAGAGACCGCGCTTACTTTTCCTCCGAATATTGTCTCTCTTGTTTCGTAGTAGTTTCTAATCCTCTCGTGTAATGGTTTAATCTCAAACCGATTTCCAGTTTCCTTTTCTACCGCCCTATCATTACTTTTTCTGGCCAGGATTCTAATATTCGTTTCTTCAAAACAGGGTTGTGACTCGGCATTCCTTACTTCTCCATTTGGGGGGTTTGAGTCGAACGCGACTCCCCCGAAGTCGTCGCGTTCCGGTTGCGGTTTTCCGAAATGCAACGCGAACATTTCGGCGTTATTACACCCTCTTGCCCACACCGATAGCAAAAGATGTTCCTCCTGGTCGACGGGCAATCCACGAAAGAGTGTCCTGGCAACCTACAGTTCCAGCAAACCCCGGGACGGCTCTCCTGTTGGCCACTTGAAATTTTTGGGCGAACGCCCAAGTGTTGCAGAGCGTTGACTTGTTCGTCCTGTGACGGCCTCATATCATGCTCATAAAACTGCTCTAACTCATTCGCCACGAAACGAGTTGGAGCTCTATATTGTTTCGGACCGTCTCGGTCCTTCTTCGGGAACGCGTACTCCGCCTCGTTGCAAGCCATTCTCAGCTGGTCCACGGAGTACACTGCTTGAGGATACACCAACCTTTCCAACCGTTCATTCAGGTTCCTTTTCAGAATTCTCACCAGCTCAATTTCGGGAATCGGCGCCCTGAGCCGAGATCGAAGTTTCGTAATGGCCGCAAAATACTCATCACTTGACTCCCAGATGCCTTGCTTCCGTTCCATAATTTCTCGGATGACCTCATAGTCCGACTTCGAGCTTCGAAATTGACGTAACAACGCATCCCTTAGCATGGGCCAGTCTGGTCGACCATTGGAACGATGGTAGTACCAGTACCACTCACTGGCAGCACCTGAGAGTAAAAGATGAAAATCTCTCATGATCTCAGCCCAGGAGCATTCATATTGGTATTGTAGGGTCTCCACTCGAAAGACAAAATCCTCTACGCTGAGCGAATCGGCTTTGCCATCAAATTTTAAACCCCACTTGTCCATTTTGATGGGCATTCTCATGGTAGAATGTGGGTAATAATGAGCTGAATTACTTGGGAGTGGAGCCCGTCCACCATTATGGACCCTCGCCTCGTTGTGAGGATCCTGAAAAGGACTCGGTTGTAGCCCGCCACTTGGCGGGTATCCACATTCGCCAACTGGTCTCGGATTAGGATCCCTAGTTTGAAAAGACCTTTGCCTTGGGTCCAGCTGAGAATGCCTTAAAGGTTCGGCAACTTGCTGCTGAACTGACATCGGTGCCGCTACGGGATTGCCCGTCGGCCGCCGGAAACCTTCTTCACCTGGTTGAGTAACCTGAAGAGTCGTACTCATTTCCTTCATGAGACTCAAAACCTGTCGCCTAATCTCATCCCTCAACGTATCCGAAACTTCCCTATCTACTGAGCTTCTGGATAACTCCAGTTGTTCCGACCTAGCTTGTTCCATCGCCGCACTCACTTCCGCACTAATTAAAGAGCCTAGCGTTGCTGGATCTACCATAACCTTATCACTCCGCGGAAGCCTACTGTCCCCTGCGGCTCCGGAGCCCGCACTAGCGTTTAGTTGGTTCGTTGCCTTTGGCAAACCATTACCACCTACGGTCAAATCGCTGTACGGAGGACCGGAAACCGTTTCGGATCCAGTACCACTTCCGGGGGATCACCATGGCGATGTTCGACGTCGGTTAGGCCCGTTGCAATACCGGACCCACTAGGACCACCAAGAGTGCGGTTCAAATCATCATCAAAACCTGGCCCTATCAAGCTGTGCGGCCGGCGAGCGCTATCGGTGTAAAAATCGCCAGTCGGCATAATCGGAGGTTCGGTACCTTTCTTTTTAATCGGCGAGTGCTTGACAAAAGACATTTCCGGCAAATTTTGTAAAAGCCTATCGCGCAGTGCCCGAGTAAGTACTCGGTCCTTCGCAAAATCTCTCACACAGGTGATCTCTTGTTCGAGGATTTCCTCTTCTTGACGTTTCATAAGAACAAGATGCAATTAAAACTGCCAGAAACTACCTCTATTCAAAGCTTTACTATTATACGGCTACTTACAGCCCTCAAACAACAAAAAATAATGGGAAAACTTCTTATTATAAATATTATTAGGATTCAACAAAAAATCTAAATGACAATAAGGCTCAACGTTTATGATTTACTTGCACAAAAAAAAATACCAAAAATTTAAAATCTTACTTTCTAACAACAATTCAGCTACTTAACTAACAATAAGAAAATACAAATCTAACAAAACACTAAATTAACGCTTAACACTATACCTTATCTAAACCTATTCTACCTACTTCTATATAAAAAAAAATGTAATTCTAGCATATATAAAAAAAATTTTTTTTTGTATTTATCTCTATAATTTTAATTTACTACTTACTCTTAAATTCTTAAACTAGCACTAATAATAACTAACACTGAATGACACTATCTACTAACTTAATAACTAAAGCCTATATAACTTAAGCCAACCGAACCTAATCTACTTATTTTTTTTTTTTTTTTGTTTATGTATTTTATTTTTTTTTTCTCTAGTTATGTTTTTTTTTTTTTTTTGTTTTAAATTTTATATCTATTCTACTTACTCTACCCCTACAAACTATGCTTACTCCTAAACTAACAAATAACAAGAACGAATATATCTAGTTAAACCAAAGCTATACTAAACAACATAAACTTACAAAAAAAAACTAATCTATTTGATTTTTTTTTCTATTTATTTCGTATTTTATATATATCTAACCTTTGTTCTTACTTTAATACCCCTATACCCGATATCTCCAATTTACCTCTAACCTGTTTAATTCTATCTTCATAAATGAAAGACGTTTTATATGGCTGAGTATTCTTAAAGGGAATTAAGATTTTAATTTGAACTATCTCGACTCAACAAAAAAAAACATACAAAAATACACCAAACAATGAACTACCTATTCTATACTCAAACGCTATATAAATTTCCGAACAAATAACGATTTACTATCGCTGGCAAAATTGATTATATGACTTACTCTTGTATGAACCAATAATGCCTCAAAAATTTAAAAATGGTTATTATATATATATGTATATTTTTTTTTTCAAATTAATCCTAAAAATAAGAAATGTATCGTAATATTGGTATTGTGTGTATGTATTTCATATGAATGTGGGGGTGCTTCAGGCTGCAATACGCGGAAATTTTTCACCTCGATCTCCATGGTTCGACAGCGAATCCTTTTATTCACTTACTATTTCTTTTTTCTCTATTATTATTACTTCCCGAAGTGTGGATCACATAAAACACGAGGAAACCTACGAGGACACACAACATTATCAAGGAAAAAGGAACCAAAAAAAACCGCTGTCATCAGAACCGAATTTCCTCGTCGCGATTGGATGGACTTTCTCATGAGCAATTCCATCCAAGACTTACGAATCGACTCCGCCCTGATTACGCGCTATCTCAGTTCTCATGACTCCTTCATTATCCGATCAAGAGTATTCTGTCGCGATTCCCGTGGTACGTAACAACCTTCCTCAGGAAGACTTACAGAATCTCTTTTTCGGACAATGAGGGCGATATAATTCTGTGGTCTCGGTTGCCGTCTCGGACACCCACCATCCACTCGTCCCGGCGCAAGTAAACAAGCATTCTCACCAGCTATCTTGTTACGACATACGTGACGAATGGATGCCGCCCTCGACGTCAACCGGACCCAATAATTATTTAATTTAAAATTCAAATTTTTTTTTTTTTCCAACAAGTTCACTATTAGTTCCTTCTAGCCTCTTAAACACCATCCTACCGTCCCGTCGCAAGTGAACGAACATTCTCACGAGCGATTTCGTTCACGACTTACGTCACGATCGAATGCTGTTTTCGAAACCGTCCAAAACCGATTAAATCCTAAACGACATACTAGACAATCACAAACAGTACGTATGGGCGCCATTTGAAATAAGGCAAAAGGATAGTAGGTGGAGGTAGGTAGGGTGGAAGTAAAAGCTGCAAAGAAAATATTGAGTACAAATATATGAGGATAGGAAGCGGCTAGGATGGGACTGAGAGGGGGTAGAATGTCCGCTATGGAGGCGATGGCATGCTCGCTATGCTCGACTCAGCTCGCCGGATTAGGGGGGGATCTTGCCCCCATAGCCGGACCTCGCCTATTCCAAAAAAAAACAGAAATCATGCCACAAAAAAAACTATTACTTAGCCACCACCAAATAGTCCACACTTCAGGAACGCTGCGGCTGATGATGCAGCTTGGCCTATACCCTCCCCACCTGGAATTCATTCGGCCCGAACCTCGAATTCCCCTTAGTCGCAAATCAGATCGGATTTACTATCGCGATCGAACCACAGTATCGTCAGGCTACTGTCTATCCATCGCTAGCCCTTTCACACCCCCCTGAAAAAGATTTTAGTTGTCCATGTTAAGCCTCTTTGAAGCTCATAAAAACACGTAAGTTTTCATCCTGTTCGGCGTGATTTACAAGATATTTTATTTTACGAAGGAAAAAAAAAGGAAATAAACAAGACACTTACATAAATTATAAGAAATAATAAAAAAAAATGTAAAAGGTTATAAAATTTATATAGGTTTTGGCATGAACCTCACCTAGCTATAATAAATTAATTGGCTTTATTATACCAAATGTTGGGCAAATAGGTGAAAAGCGTCGATACGATGCAGACCAACGGTTGCAACGGTGCCTGTCCCGTTCCCGCAAGGTCTGAGTTCCCGTATTCCACCGGGATTTCCAAGCGGACCTTCTTTTCGTCCGGTATCCCAAACCCCCGTTATCCTACCTACAGAGAGCTCTTTGTGGGTAGCTAAGGAGTCGCAAAATGTTGCTATTTTAGTACCCGGTTGTTTAGGAGAACTCACTCCACGCAGGACTGACGACTCTTTAGGTATGGTTTCGAAATAGCGTCCACTTTTACCCCACTGACCCCAAAAATTCAATTATATAAGTAAAAACTAATTAAATTTATAAAGAGTAAAAATTGAAAATCTAACACTTTTGATCCCAACAAAAAAAAATATGATCACGCCAAAGGTTTATTTATACACTACTCCGGCTTGCATATATCTCTCGCCAAACATCAGCGTCCGGAACTGGTCAATTTACATGCCCTGCGGTACCTTTCGTTAGGAATGTATATGAACCTCTTGGGCGTTTTCCCAAAGCGAATTATTATGGGATCGATGTAGGTATTTGTAGGTATTAATGTACGTTCGGAGCAATATATATATGTATGTCTATAAGCACTATATTACTTGGCCGTCCGGGTCTTACACGGACTTATATATATTTCAGCTGCAAGCTGCACCAGTGAGCTAGGACTCCGTCTATGTCGAAGATGAGTACCAGATTGGGAAGAAGAGATGTGAAGCGGACTCGTTTTCAGTTTTCATTCGAGGGCACATGTAGGTTTGGATATCCTGGCATCAGGTATAAAAACGCCGACGGCGGCAACGACCCACTGTCTACGTCGTTGACCGCCGAAATTCTTCCTCACTATGAACGTGACACTCATTAGAATTATCTTGATAATTCACCGTTTCAATTAAAATATTACCTGGTACAACCTTTCGTAGCTAAACCCAATTTTCAGTCGGCAACCACACGAATAATATCCGCTAGAGCTCTTACTTTCTCAAAATAGGCACTTATAATTCCAACACACTCGAACAGAAACTCTAAAATAAATATCCTTATGATATCGCAATGATTAATTTCAACCGAATTCAAATTTTACCCGCGCAATCTATTATTTGGAAAGTTTGCTGTTCAAGTATCACCTTTAAAATTTTTAACGACTGAACTCCGACTGATTTTAAATCGTAATGACAAAGAGAATCTGTCCTATGGTAACCACTAGCCTAACCGTGACGAATTTCCCTTGTTCTTACGACAAGTTAGTCTAATTGGCGGTTTGCCACCGATAGCTCAACGGCTCGCACAAATACCGGAAAATGAAAATCCGTAGCCTATCCGAAACACTACCATTTACTACATTCCTTTTAGCATCTCAGAAACAAACCTATTCAGTACTCAACCCTTAATTTCAACTCCTATTGTGAATCGCCCACAATCCGTCCGCCACCTTCCCCTAAGTCATGTTGGCTTGTTTCTTATTTCGAAAAACTACTTCCCTTTCAAATCTATCCCTACGATTGAAGCGAACCGGCAGTCATTCACCGTTCACTATCCCTGCTCCTTTCTCACATCATCCCATTACATCTTTCCAGACCTTTATCCCCTACCAGTATACCTGCTTCGCTCTGGCACACTATCAGCCCGTCGGCTGTCAACACAAAAAAAATATAAGTCATTCGCGCATCGTGGTCGTGTTTAGTTCCGGGCTATGTCTATTTTGTTTCAACAAAAACATTAACCAGCCGTCGAGCCGCCGTCAATTTCTTTCTGAAAATCAAATTCGTTCCAAACAAAAATCTATATTCTTCCGGAAAAACAGATCCGTATTGAATCTCTTTTTAGATACGGATTCACATGAAACTGTGCGCGGACTCTCACACCCTCCACCACATCTGTCTCGACGTTTCTCCATTTGTTTTGTGAATTAATTTGCCTGTTGTGCCAGTGTACCAAAAAAAAGTTTAACCTAATAGAAACCCAAAAAAAATTGACAAAGACTTCTAGAAAACAAATATCAAACCACAAGCGCCAGTGGGTTTAGGAACCACCCCCCGCCGGAATCGGGAAATCAAAACGAAACAAAGGTGTTTTGACGAACCGAAGGTTCAATTTTTTTCTTTTTTTTTTCTGGAGCCGCCCAGCAACCCCCACAGTCCCAAAAAGAGGGTCGGATCGTAATCGCTTGTTTCAACGTAAAAGGTATTGGATTCAGTAGCGATTCCTAATTATTGGAACGAAATAAAGAACATTTTATTTACAGGTATTTACATCTGGTACATCTCAGGGGTGTCCACAACAAAACTGCGGACTCAGAGGTTTCTCTGGAAACAATGGGGACGATGATGAATGGACACTTTATGATTTAAACATCAAGTGGGGAAGAACCCATTTTTATCGAGCCGGGCAATATCGCCTACATCGATCCTGGATATGATATAGCCATATCTACATACATTTCTCGACCGAGAGCTATACCATCGGATAGTCAACCACCGCCTCGTATACGATATTCCAGTCCTCCTACCCCGGCTGCTAAGTAAGATTTTCCTTTATGTATATTTTTTTATTTTTCTATGATGGCTGAACGACCAAACTAGCCGACGAATTCTAATTTCGACTGTGCTATGAATTTTAACCATCCCGAGGCTGGCGAAGGTCAGATATTTTACTGCCGCCTCGTTACCACTATTTGAGCTCGTGTGGGTATACATTTTTAGGTTCTTTAGATTATTTGTCCAATCAACCTGGTGACCGCGGTGAGGATTCCCAGGCTAATCGGGCAAAATGTTATAGATGTTACTGACAAAATGATTGCACATTCACCCACAATTTATACAGACCTGGTATACAAAAAGAAACGTTTCTTATTATCTAGACAATTAAATAACGCAGTGGTTAGGTATGTTACGTGACTAGATTTCTTATTTAATGTATCCAACTCACCTATGTCCAACAAGGTGGCGTACTATCACAGGCGATAAATAAGCTATATTCTTAACCTAATATCACAGATCTTTAAAAGCATTATTACAGTTGTTGAATCTATTGCGTTTTCTACTCACTATCTTACCCCGAAGAGTGGAATAAATATAGTAGTCTTACATACTATGGCCAAAACCTAAAAGAGGATTGTAAATATCACAGTCGATCAGGTACAAGTGGTCATCGCCCTCGCTCATTTATGGGCGAGGTCAGTCTTAATGGAGACACTTATTGACATACATACGGGCGTAAGTACACGTAATACAGATATTTCAGTCTTGTCGCTGAACGGGATTATAGGTGCTCCAATAGGGCTTATATTCGTAATCGAAAATTTACCGCGATCGCGCATTGATGTAAATATACCCCCGTAGTTAGAATTTCTCTTCGATGTTATATAGACCGGCAAAATTCTACTGTTTTAAGTCTTTCGCATGAAAGACGCCAATTTTTTTTCCCGCTAGGTTCTCCAGCTCATACATGTTTTTACCTACCAACTTGACCACGCGACACTTTATGTATTTTGGGCAGAGTTTTGAAGAAAGAGGCTTCGAAGAGTCACTAAGGACAAAGTTTCGTTTGTAAACCTCTTGCCCTGGCACATAGCGAATATTTCGGGAGCGAGTATTGTAAATTTTTGCGCTTTTTTCGTTCGCCTTTAGAATACCCTCTTTGATCTTGGCGCGTATTATCTGCAGCCGTTCCTGTCTTGAGAGAGTCAACAGTTCGCCATCCTCTACCACATTCAGTTTTTGGGCCAATGCATAGCTACTTCCGTGGGTCATCATATTGGTCCCGAATAGGGAAAAATAGGGTGACACGGAGTCCACTGCTTGAGGATACACCAACCTTTCCAACCGTTCATTCAGGTTCCTTTTCAGAATTCTCACCAGCTCAATTTCGGGAATCGGCGCCCTGAGCCGAGATCGAAGTTTCGTAATGGCCGCAAAATACTCATCACTTGACTCCCAGATGCCTTGCTTCCGTTCCATAATTTCTCGGATGACCTCATAGTCCGACTTCGAGCTTCGAAATTGACGTAACAACGCATCCCTTAGCATGGGCCAGTCTGGTCGACCATTGGAACGATGGTAGTACCAGTACCACTCACTGGCAGCACCTGAGAGTAAAAGATGAAACTCTCTCATGATCTCAGCCCAGGAGCATTCATATTGGTATTGTAGGGTCTCCACTCGAAAGACAAAATCCTCTACGCTGAGCGAATCGGCTTTGCCATCAAATTTTAAACCCCACTTGTCCATTTTGATGGGCATTCTCATGGTAGAATGTGGGTAATAATGAGCTGAATTACTTGGGAGTGGAGCCCGTCCACCATTATGGACCCTCGCCTCGTTGTGAGGATCCTGAAAAGGACTCGGTTGTAGCCCGCCACTTGGCGGGTATCCACATTCGCCAACTGGTCTCGGATTAGGATCCCTAGTTTGAAAAGACCTTTGCCTTGGGTCCAGCTGAGAATGCCTTAAAGGTTCGGCAACTTGCTGCTGAACTGACATCGGTGCCGCTACGGGATTGCCCGTCGGCCGCCGGAAACCTTCTTCACCTGGTTGAGTAACCTGAAGAGTCGTACTCATTTCCTTCATGAGACTCAAAACCTGTCGCCTAATCTCATCCCTCAACGTATCCGAAACTTCCCTATCTACTGAGCTTCTGGATAACTCCAGTTGTTCCGACCTAGCTTGTTCCATCGCCGCACTCACTTCCGCACTAATTAAAGAGCCTAGCGTTGCTGGATCTACCATAACCTTATCACTCCGCGGAAGCCTACTGTCCCCTGCGGCTCCGGAGCCCGCACTAGCGTTTAGTTGGTTCGTTGCCTTTGGCAAACCATTACCACCTACGGTCAAATCGCTGTACGGAGGACCGGAAACCGTTTCGGATCCAGTACCACTTCCGGGGGGATCACCATGGCGATGTTCGACGTCGGTTAGGCCCGTTGCAATACCGGACCCACTAGGACCACCAAGAGTGCGGTTCAAATCATCATCAAAACCTGGCCCTATCAAGCTGTGCGGCCGGCGAGCGCTATCGGTGTAAAAATCGCCAGTCGGCATAATCGGAGGTTCGGTACCTTTCTTTTTAATCGGCGAGTGCTTGACAAAAGACATTTCCGGCAAATTTTGTAAAAGCCTATCGCGCAGTGCCCGAGTAAGTACTCGGTCCTTCGCAAAATCTCTCACACAGGTGATCTCTTGTTCGAGGATTTCCTCTTCTTGACGTTTCATAAGAACAAGATGCAATTAAAACTGCCAGAAACTACCTCTATTCAAAGCTTTACTATTATACGGCTACTTACAGCCCTCAAACAACAAAAAATAATGGGAAAACTTCTTATTATAAATATTATTAGGATTCAACAAAAAATCTAAATGACAATAAGGCTCAACGTTTATGATTTACTTGCACAAAAAAAAAATACCAAAAATTTAAAATCTTACTTTCTAACAACAATTCAGCTACTTAACTAACAATAAGAAAATACAAATCTAACAAAACACTAAATTAACGCTTAACACTATACCTTATCTAAACCTATTCTACCTACTTCTATATAAAAAAAAATGTAATTCTAGCATATATAAAAAAAAAATTTTTTTGTATTTATCTCTATAATTTTAATTTACTACTTACTCTTAAATTCTTAAACTAGCACTAATAATAACTAACACTGAATGACACTACCTACTAACTTAATAACTAAAGCCTATATAACTTAAACCTACCGAACCTAATCTACTTATTTTTTTTTTTTTTTTTTTTTGTTTATGTATTTTATTTTTTTTTTTTTTTTTTTTGTTTTAAATTTTATATCTATTCTACTTACTCTACCCCTATAAACTATGCTTACTCCTAAACTAACAAATAACAAGAACGAATATATCTAGTTAAACCAAAGCTATACTAAACAACATAAACTTACAAAAAAAACTAATCTATTTGATTTTTTTTTTCTATTTATTTCGTATTTTATATATATCTAACCTTTGTTCTTACTTTAATACCCCTATACCCGATATCTCCAATTTACATCTAACCTGTTTAATTCTATCTTCATACATGAAAGACGTTTTATATGGCTGAGTATTCTTAAAGGGAATTAAGATTTTAATTTGAACTATCTCGACTCAACAAAAAAAAACATACAAAAATACACCAAACAATGAACTACCTATTCTATACTCAAACGCTATATAAATTTCCGAACAAATAACGATTTACTATCGCTGGCAAAATTGATTATATGACTTACTCTTGTATGAACCAATAATGCCTCAAAAATTTAAAAATGGTTATTATATATATATGTATATTTTTTTATTCAAATTAATCCTAAAAATAAGAAATGTATCGTAATAGTGGTATTGTGTGTATGTATTTCATATGAATGTGGGGGTGCTTCAGGCTGCAATACGCGGAAATTTTTCACCTCGATCTCCATGGTTCGACAGCGAATCCTTTTATTCACTTACTATTTCTTTTTTCTCTATTATTATTACTTCCCGAAGTGTGGATCACATAAAACACGAGGAAACCTACGAGGACACACAACATTATCAAGGAAAAAGGAACCAAAAAAAACCGCTGTCATCAGAACCGAATTTCCTCGTCGCGATTGGATGGACTTTCTCATGAGCAATTCCATCCAAGACTTACGAATCGACTCCGCCCTGATTACGCGCTATCTCAGTTCTCATGACTCCTTCATTATCCGATCAAGAGTATTCTGTCGCGATTCCCGTGGTACGTAACAACCTTCCTCAGGAAGACTTACAGAATCTCTTTTTCGGACAATGAGGGCGATATCATTCTGTGGTCTCGGTTGCCGTCTCGGACACCCACCATCCACTCGTCCCGGCGCAAGTAAACAAGCATTCTCACCAGCTATCTTGTTACGACATACGTGACGAATGGATGCCGCCCTCGACGTCAACCGGACCCAATAATTATTTAATTTAAAATTAAAATTTTTTTTTTTCCAACAAGTTCACTATTAGTTCCTTCTAGCCTCTTAAACACCATCCTACCGTCCCGTCGCAAGTGAACGAACATTCTCACGAGCGATTTCGTTCACGACTTACGTCACGATCGAATGCTGTTTTCGAAACCGTCCAAAACCGATTAAATCCTAAACGACATACTAGACAATCACAAATAGTACGTATGGGCGCCATTTGAAATAAGGCAAAAGGATAGGAGGTGGAGGTAGGTAGGGTGGAAGTAAAAGCTGCAAAGAAAATATTGAGTACAAATATATGAGGATAGGAAGCGGCTAGGATGGGACTGAGAGGGGGTAGAATGTCCGCTATGGAGGCGATGGCATGCTCGCTATGCTCGACTCAGCTCGCCGGATTAGGGGGGGATCTTGCCCCCATAGCCGGACCTCGCCTATTCCAAAAAAAAAACAGAAATCATGCCACAAAAAAAACTATTACTTAGCCACCACCAAATAGTCCACACTTCAGGAACGCTGCGGCTGATGATGCAGCTTGGCCTATACCCTCCCCACCTGGAATTCATTCGGCCCGAACCTCGAATTCCCCTTAGTCGCAAATCAGATCGGATTTACTATCGCGATCGAACCACAGTATCGTCAGGCTACTGTCTATCCATCGCTAGCCCTTTCACACCCCCCTTAAAAAAGATTTTAGTTGTCCATGTTAAGCCTCTTTGAAGCTCATAAAAACACGTAAGTTTTCATCCTGTTCGGCGTGATTTACAAGATATTTTATTTTACGAAGGAAAAAAAAAGGAAATAAACAAGACACTTACATAAATTATAAGAAATAATAAAAAAAAATGTAAAAGATTATAAAATTTATATAGGTTTTGGCATGAACCTCACCTAGCTATAATAAATTAATTGGCTGTATTATACCAAATGTTGGGCAAATAGGTGAAAAGCGTCGATACGATGCAGACCAACGGTTGCAACGGTGCCTGTCCCGTTCCCGCAAGGTCTGAGTTCCCGTATTCCACCGGGATTTCCAAGCGGACCTTCTTTTCGTCCGGTATCCCAAACCCCCGTTATCCTACCTACAGAGAGCTCTTTGTGGGTAGCTAAGGAGTCGCAAAATGTTGCTATTTTAGTACCCGGTTGTTTAGGAGAACTCACTCCACGCAGGACTGACGACTCTTTAGGTATGGTTTCGAAATAGCGTCCACTTTTACCCCACTGACCCCAAAAATTCAATTATATAAGTAAAAACTAATAAAATTTATAAAGAGTAAAAATTGAAAATCTAACACTTTTGATCCCAACAAAAAAAAATATGATCACGCCAAAGGTTTATTTATACACTACTCCGGCTTGCATGTCTCTCGCCAACCATCAGCGTCCGGAACTGGTCAATTTACATGCCCTGCGGTACCTTTCGTTAGGAATGTATATGAACCTCTTGGGCGTTTTCCCAAAGCGAATTATTATGGGATCGATGTAGGTATTTGTAGGTATTAATGTACGTTCGGAGCAATATATATATGTATGTCTATAAGCACTATATTACTTGGCCGTCCGGGTCTTACACGGACTTATATATATTTCAGCTGCAAGCTGCACCAGTGAGCTAGGACTCCGTCTATGTCGAAGATGAGTACCGGATTGGGAAGAAGAGATGTGAAGCGGACTCGTTTTCAGTTTTCATTCGAGGGCACATGTAGGTTTGGATATCCTGGCATCAGGTATAAAAACGCCGACGGCGGCAACGACCCACTGTCAACGTCGTTGACCGCCGAAATTCTTCCTCACTATGAACGTGACACTCATTAGAATTATCTTGATAATTCACCGTTTCAATTAAAATATTACCTGGTACAACCTTTCGTAGCTAAACCCAATTTTCAGTCGGCAACCACACGAATACTATCCGCTAGAGCTCTTACTTTCTCAAAATAGGCACTTATAATTCCAACACACTCGAACAGAAACTCTAAAATAAATATCCTTATGATATCGCAATGATTAATTTCAACCGAATTCAAATTTTACCCGCGCAATCTATTATTTGGAAAGTTTGCTGTTCAAGTATCACCTTTAAAATTTTTAACGACTGAACTGCGACTGATTTTAAATCGTAATGACAAAGAGAATCTGTCCTACGGTAACCACTAGCCTAACCGTGACGAATTTCCCTTGTTCTTACGACAAGTTAGTCTAATTGGCGGTTTGCCACCGATAGCTCAACGGCTCGCACAAATACCGGAAAATGAAAATCCGTAGCCTATCCGAAACACTACCATTTACTACATTCCTTTTAGCATCTCAGAAACAAACCTATTCAGTACTCAACCCTTAATTTCAACTCCTATTGTGAATCGCCCACAATCCGTCCGCCACCTTCCCCTAAGTCATGTTGGCTTGTTTCTTATTTAAAAAAACTACTTCCCTTTCAAATCTATCCCTACGATTGAAGCGAACCGGCAGTCATTCACCGTTCACTATCCCTGCTCCTTTCTCACATCATCCCATTACATCTTTCCAGACCTTTATCCCCTACCAGTATACCTGCTTCGCTCTGGCACACTATCAGCCCGTCGGCTGTCAACACAAAAAAAAATATAAGTCATTCGCGCATCGTGGTCGTGTTTAGTTCCGGGCTATGTCTATTTTGTTTCAACAAAAACATTAACCAGCCGTCGAGCCGCCGTCAATTTCTTTCTGAAAATCAAATTCGTTCCAAACAAAAATCTATATTCTTCCGGAAAAACAGATCCGTATTGAATCTCTTTTTAGATACGGATTCACATGTAACTGTGCGCGGACTCTCACACCCTCCACCACATCTGTCTCGACGTTTCTCCATTTGTGTTGTGAATTAATTTGCCTGTTGTGTCAGTGTACCAAAAAAAAAGTTTAACCTAATAGAAACCCAAAAAAAATTGACAAAGACTTCTAGAAAACAAATATCAAACCACAAACGCCAGTGGGTTTAGGAACCACCCCCCGCCGGAATCGGCAAATCAAAACGAAACAAAGGTGTTTTGACGAACCGAAGGTTCAATTTTTTTCTTTTTTTTTCTGGAGCCGCCCAGCAACCCCCACAGTCCCAAAAAGAGGGTCGGATCGTAATCGCTTGTTTCAACGTAAAAGGTATTGGATTCAGTAGCGATTCCTAATTATTGGAACGAAATAAAGAACATTTTATTTACAGGTATTTACATCTGGTACATTTCAATGGTGTCCACAACACACTTTAGAACAGAAAAGTACAGGATTTTGCTGTTCAATGAGAAATATTCTGTTCTAAACTGTTCTGGTTTGGTGTTCAGAGTCTGTTGGAACAGTTTGGAACACTTTAGAACAGGATTCTCTGCACTTGCTTTTTATGTAGAACAGGTTAGAACACATTTGTGAGAACCGTCAAAACCAATTGTTGTTGTTTAAAAAAAAACATTACGGTTTTAGAATTAGTTGATAAATCATTTTCCGTGTCGGAATCATCTCAATTTCATAAAAAAAATTTTTCTAAAATAAATTCAATTCCATTCAGATTATTTTTAAGAACGTTTCTACAAAAATAAACGAATCTGAATTGTAGGTAAACAACAATATTTTTTTTGCCAGATGACTGACTGTTCTAGTTGTTTTATCTTCTTCTGAAGTTTCTCACGAATCTGTCCTGTTCTGTTCTATTCTGTTCTAACCTTTTCGTCACTGAACAATCTTTAAATCAAATATAAATGTCAGTAAATTTCAAACACTTGACTTTGAAAATAAGATTCATTCAAGTTCATGTGCAATTGACTGAAAATGAATATTATTCGTTGGGATGTCAAAATATACAATATTCACTCGAATGAATATATATATTCTATCGAATTAGCTATTCACTTGAATTTCAAAATTATTATGAAGGGGCCCTTAAAGTTTATAAAGTAATTTAATGAATTATTTGGTTTCAAATTGACTATTTATGGTAATAAATGAAAAAAATATGGCTAACCTTAATTTTCTGTGTATTATACAGTTTTCAGATTTTAATTATTTTGGTCACTTTTAACTGGTTTTGGTCCTTTTTATTTTCAATTTTGGTCACAAGTTTTATATCCAGGTGGCAACCGTGATTGTATATACTGTCAAGTATACGTACTGACACAACTCAATCATATACATTTTATCCATCAGAAAATAAAAAAGTCTGGGAGCCCTGGTATCTTTCTCTATTAACAAATAGCATTTTTCCCAAATTCAAGGTTGTAAAAAATTCAATTTTGAAAATCATTTAAAATACAAACTTTATTATATTCAAGGTATTTTTTTTTTGCTGCTGCAGTCTGTTACTTTAATAAATTTATTCTACTTTAAGGAGCTCTACATCAAACGTTAACGTGGCGTTTGGTGGGATAACGCCCGGATGACCACGGCTTCCGTAAGCGTAGTCCGGCGAACATACTAACTTGGCGCGTTGGCCAAGAGATAATTGCTTGACGCCTTCATCCCAACCACGAATTACTTCACCACGACCAATAGTAAATTTGAACAGTTTACCGCGATCGCGCGAAGAATCAAAGACGGTCCCATTGTCCAGAGTGCCAGTGTAGTGGACAGAAACAAGTTGGCCACTTTTTGGATATGTGCTTCCTGTACAAATACAAATAATTAGGTTAGAACCTAATGTACATTATACTAACGTTTTTTAGCTTACCATCACCAGGAGTAATTAGAATAACGTCGACGCCCATACTAGCCACAGAAGATATTATTTTCTAAATAAAGTTAATTAAATATTAAGACCCTAAAAAAGTACAGCGCGATTGCCAATACGTTTTGGTAAGAAGATTAGAGATACCGAATATGATAGGATTAGGGCCCAAAACATAGACCAAAAGGTTATAGACGCGAAACCTCTGGTGAAATTCGCCATAGTGAATTATTGGGGGCGTTCGGTAGCATATTAATTTGCTCTGTAAGCGTTAGTTGTTGTTGTAATACGTGTTAAAAATCTGTCAATTAAAACTTTAATATAATTACTAAATACATCATCTTCTTCTTCTGAATCGGTGGAAACATTTGTGGTTCTGACTTCATGATTCCTTTTTAATTTATATTTTAGCCAACAAATGTATGTTTAATTCACTTTGAGCCGAAGCGTAATCTTAAGCAAATAGTTTTTTTTTCTGTTCTGACTGTTGACAGAAATGGTTACCTATTAGGTTTTATACGTTCGCAAACGCACAAAATTATTTCAGCAATGCGTGCGTTCACTCATTTATTCTCGGATAGCAAGATATCGGAGTATATCTGTGGACGAATCAGATAGGTTAGCTGAAAGCTGTCATAAAAACAAAGCAAAACGCATACCAATGAATTTTGCAGTCAGCTGGTTCTATACATTTGTTCTCGGATAGCTAGTTATTCCAAATTTTTTGGGATAACTGAAGATAGCTATCATGAGAGCAGCTGTTTGTTCATTAGATGTGGTTTTGCACGCATTACAACAACAGAAAGTTATTCCAGATTGGTGAGAATAATTGAGTGAACGTCCCCAATGTATCAGAAACCTGTGCGACACCGAACGCCCTCATTATATAACGAATACAGTACATTATTATTTCGCTTTGTTGTTCTAATTTTTAATAACACATGTGTGTGTCGTCATTTGTGAAAACAATAATGGGAACAAACCAATATAAAAACCAAAAAAGGTATAAATATATAGCCTTTTCGATTGGCCGTCCAGAACACGTTCCCCCAATAAAAAAAAAAACACAAAAACAATTTGAATGATCCTTAAATGTATATATCACTGTATTTGTGAAAATTAAATTTAAAAGCAAATCACATCGGCTAAAAAGAATTTCCAAAACACTTGATTTAAATTTAAATACACATTTTCTTGTATCAATAATAATTAACTCGCTTCTTTTTATATTATTCGTAGAAGTAGTTTTAACACATCGAAATTACACAAAACAAATCCGCCCATTGATTTTGACATTTTAATTATGTGAGTGGATTAGTGATTGTGGTTTCGATTCTGAAATGAAATCCTGTAGCCTGGACAAATTACTAAGTCTCATCCGTTGAAGGATTTGAAGGTGTTGTCCAAGCTCTTCATGTCATTCAACATCCTTGGTGATGGCTTTGACAAGCCGCTTGCGATACACCCATGAATACGTTGCCACATTTTCTTTGGCTGGAATGTTGTTTCTTAGTTTATGGCGTATGTATCCGGCCATACTGCTTTGAAATAGAGTACATAAAAAGACATTTCAGATTATTTTTTCGTATAATTAAAAGCAATGACTGCAAACCGCACAATAGCGTTTCCAAATATGGGGTATCGTCAAGGCACATATTTTTGGTGCTTCCAAAATAACGCGCTCATTGTGTCCTAAAATTAACTGAGCGGAACAAATGAACAAAAGTTGGGGCCCAACTATGGAATTTGATTCTACAATAAAGTTGTTCGAATTCACAAAATTTCAACTTTCTAATTGTTTAGAAAAGCACTTATTAACTGAAAATAACAGGATTAATTGGAGATTAATTGGCAAACAGTCAAATACGCCGACAGTGGACGCTACTTACGAATACAATACCACTTAAAAATAGCTTTGAAAACAACTTTCGACAACTAGTAGGCCCCTTGTTTCGCCTTATATGATTGAATAATATTCTTAAGAAATTACTTTGAAGTGTTAATTTCAACAAATAAATAAGAGTGTTACAACCAGAAACAGTACACATTTTTAAAAAAATATAATTTCTAAAACCAATTTTAAACCTTCATTGATTTTTATCTTGGTTTGTTCCCATAATAGTTTTCACAGGTGACGTCACATTAGTTGTCAAAAATTACAACAACGAAGCGAAAGAGGAAATGTAAACGGCATTAATTCATTCATTCTTGCATACCCCGGTTATATGTGGAACTTGGCGAATCCAATCGAATCCGAATCGCGATTGCGAATTATGTATATGGCCTGGCAAGGTCGAAAGCTTCAATGATTATGGATCGAAGTTGTCTGACTACACAAATTATTAGGCCGCGACTCCATTAGAAATATTTATGTTTGGACATTATTGCAGACATTAATTCTAAAGTTCATATTTCTAAGCTATGTGGGCCAATTATTTCGTGAAATTTCATTCTTCGCAATGATCTCGCCAAGAAAATCACGTTGCTTAATTTTAGCGCTAAATGCTTTGCAAAATCTAGAAGCAGCAGAACGAGAAGAACATAAAAGGAAACATAGTTTTTGGGTAAATCCATTTTTATGCAAAAGAGAATTGCACGACCTTGAAGCACATTTACTCCAAGACGTACTTTGGGAAAATGGAGGAAGCGACTACAAAAATTTTTGCCGAGTGCCATTATCAAAATTTGAACACATTTTGAGTTTGGTACAATTGTAATTCCGTTGATTTTTTGCATTTATTCTAAGTATTTCTGCCCATGTAGGTTCAAACAACTATCAAAAAGGAAGATACGTCAATGAAGTTTGCCATATCACCAAGGGTTCGGCTTGCAATAACATTGCGGTTTATTGCGACCGGTGACTCGTATCGCTCTCTTGAATTTCTATCCAGGGTGTCAAGAAAGAGCATAGGCAGTTTTGTACCACAAGTCCTATCCGCTATATAAAATACACTTAAAGAATCTCATATGAAGGTATATAAAATTATTTGGAAAGTATTAGACACAATTATTTTTTATTTTTAAAAAATATTTTTAGATGCCTTCAACAGAGTCAGATTGGATAGAAGTTTCCAACGACTTTCAAACCTTCTGGGACTTCCCACAGACTTTGGGTGCAATCGATGGTAAACATATTAGGATCAAAGCTCCGCCTAACTCCGGAAGTGATTTTTTTAATTACAAAGGCTATTTTAGTATGGTTTTGTTAGCCGTTGACGATGCACACAGCAGGTTTATATATATCGACGTTAGAGGGAATGGTAGAGCTTCAGATGTCGTAGTTCTAAAAAATAGTACTTTATATCAAGCCCTCATATTGGAAAAGCTCAATATTCCACCATCCAGGGCTTTAAAAGGACAGGACGTTCTGACTCCCTTTTATTTTATTGGTGATGACATTTTTGGCTTGACAAACGAATTACGAAAGCTTACAACAGGAACACAAATTTGTTTGCGGCAGAAGAGATTTTCAATTATAGATTAAGCCGGGCTAGGCTTACAGTAGAAATGGCTTTTGGTAGACTTGCAAGTCGTTTTCGGATATTCCATCGCTTAATCGAGGTATCTGTTGAAAACACAGACATTCTAGTAAAAGCCTGCTGTGTACTAAACAATTATCTATCCCCAATTTTAATTAAAAAAACTCCTGAGACAGACTGTATGGAATATCCGCCTCTTCCAGAAACAATGACACCACTTACCGCACAGGATTACAATGGTTACAAATACGCGTCTAGGATCCGCGAAAATATAAAAAGATACTGCGTTACAGATGGTGACGTTCCATATCAGTGGAGAAAGGTAGACTATCGGTATCATCCACAAACTAATAATCTTACAGATTAATGTATATTTTGTATTAGCTACTCAATATTTTATAATAATGCTAAAATAAAGAAATACAAAGTTGAAGCTATATGTTATATGTATACATATATATGTACATATGTATGAGCAAGTGATGTATGTTTATTCTTATTTGCGATTTATAGACAGTTCTATGGCAATTTCGTTGGTGTTTTAGTTAATTTATTCAGTTCAATTTGTGTTGATTTTAAGCAATTCATTACTTGCGGTTATAGGTACAATAAGGCAAGTTATGCATTTAAAAAAAAAAACAAAATTCTAACAATCAAACATTACATATTACGTATATCTATCTATCTGCCTGTCCTCGAGTATGCAGCCTTAACGGTTGTATGTATACAGCTAACCAATATCCTTCACGATTATAATTATATGTACATATTTACATACCTATGATCTATCCATATATGTATGTAGGTACATATTTCTCTTCTAGCTTACATTATGAAAATGCATAACCAAGATTTAAATATATACATTTGAATGTAGGTACCTACTTATGTAACTATTCCTTGAATCAATCATTCGACAATTCATTATACTAAGAATCAAGGTAACCTGCTTACCTACGTACATATCTGTTTACCATAGGATAACTCGACTACCTACGTTTTAAACAGCGTCCATGTTTATCTACATTGTTAGATGTGAGCTACAAGAGCAAGTTCGTACGATCCAGTCGTGCATTTTATTTTTGTCTACTTACCGAATACCTACCTCAAAAAAAAAGAAATGTATAGTACATAAATGTATATGGCAAATTCCTAAGCGTAAATCTTGCGGCAAATATGCTAAGCAAATATAAAAATCTCTGCAAAGCAGATAATGTATATGTATTATATTTATGTCTTTGAACGTCATTTATGAATATGTGGGTCTATTCGGCGAGATCTTTTATTCTGTTATTCTGCTATTCTGTTATGAATTTTCATACAAAAGTTTAAGCTGTCAAAAAATCTTTTATGAATTATAATTTTGGTATTCTGCATGCTAAGTCTGCTATGAAATCTGTTAAGAAATCTGCTATTGAGCTGTCAAAACTTCGAAATTCTCAACAAGTCTTTTACGAACTGCATTTTTGGTATTCAGCATGCCACAATCTGTTATGGAATCTTTTATGAATCATAAAAGAATTAAAGACACATTTTGGTTACTTTTATCATAAAAGATTTCAACATATGTAGTAAAAACTTTTATTTCGTTAATGAATTGTTGTTAAAAGGAGACAGATATAACAAACAATATTAAAATGCATAATAACAAACTCAAATATGTAAATAATTTATAAACTAAATTATTTCAATTCCTCTAAAACACAGAACACATTTGATGGATGAAACATAAGAAAGTAGTCGCTTATCTTGCCTTTGTGCGTTTTGGATATATTAAATTCTGGAACTGTAATGGACAAATTACAGAGAACAAAAATTTATGTTCGCGAAACAAAATACGATAATTCCACAGGTTAATTTATTGTCATTCGTCGGTGCTGACTGCCGAGAATTTTTATTTACTACAGCTGATAGTTTGATAGCAGATTTTAGGTCTGTTCGTATAAATGTTTCTTTTTCGAAGTTCCATAACAGACTTTTATAAAAGATCGAACTCCTGAATACCAATTATAAAATATCTTTTATGGTAAAGATCTGTTATGCATCATAACAGAAAGTTCATAGCAGAATAACAGATGTGGCAGAATAAGCCTAATTATGTACTTTACACCTATTATGATGGTATGTGCATACCTACCTATGTACCTATGTACCTATGTTTGCCTAACGACAACCTACACTTTCATTTATCTGCATGCCTATTTATGTAACTTTTTATTTACATTTTCTCGCCAATGATTTATCATGATCATTGCATATAAACCCTTTATAAAAATAATGTGCTTATATAGGCATACAAAGATATTTCGTTAAACCCATGAGTTAATACTTAGCTACATTAAAGTTGTTAGGTACGAGTGCAAGTTCTTATGATCTAGGCGTACATTTTATTTCTCCATAATCTTCATTTTAAAATTCAGACAGTAAACCATGATTTATTACTATTACTGAGATTTTGTTTATTTCTTTGTTGAATACATCCTACATACAAAAATAAATAATACTTTATGGATGATTAAAAGCAAGTATGAATGTTTGTACATCGGTGTTTATCATCAGACTTTTCTGGTTGCATTTGCTGGAAAATAGGTATATAAAAGTAGGTATTAGAAAAGATTTCAAATAATAAAGCAACGAAAGGTGTAAACACTTACATATATATCAAAAGTTAATTGTTTTCATCAATATACTCTATATCTGCGTAGTGCATCGCTTCTGCGAGAACGTCATTACTTCCATACGCTGAATAAGTACTTGCACGTGAAATGTTTGATGTTAACGCCATTGTTATATGGTTTGTTAATGTCTGTTGAAGGTCAGACATAGTATTTGCAGCTTCAATTGGTGAGAGTTGTTTCAATTGGCTGGCTACACTCTTTCCAAAGCTTACATACGGACACTGTGCGCTTGTGTCTTGTTGTAAAGTTTTTGTGATGTTTAAAATGGCATTCAGAGCATCATCGTACTTAGACGGCTTCGGCTTATTGTACTTCGGCTTATTGGCTGTGACTATGTTATGAAGAACTGGCGCAGGACAAAGTGCTTTCACTTTGTTGATTGATGTCTTCGAATTCGGTAGCCTCAACAGCACTTTCCAATGTGTCGTCCTATAAAGAACAATAACATTTAATATATTACAATTATGAAAATGTGTTTTTATAATCCTACCAATTTGATGTTGCTCGTTGTTTTTCGGAGTACAATCACCCTATCTAAAAACTCAAATTCTGTAAAATAATAGAGGTGTGGTTCATGTACAGAATCAGCCGAACACCCTGATTTTTTAGAATCTTCTACTTTTTTCTTCTCCAGCACATATGCCGAACGCAAGCACTTGATTTTTTTCTTAATTGTTTCTACACTTTTACCGAATTCTGAAGAAATGCTCTGCCAGGCTTTTCACTTTAGATCATTCCGTTTATATTGTGGACTTGAATAGTCCCACAAGCAGGGATCATCTCGATAGGCCCTTATTAGTTTGAGCACCTCCTCGCGAGATATTCTCCATTCATCCATTTCCTATTGTAGAATATATTAGGTATGTTTTATTGGGAATTACCGTAAGTAATTCCCAAAAAAACGCATCGACCGTATCATGGAGCGTAGCTTTTTTATTTTTGTAAGAATGGTACCCCTGTACAGCAGTCACAAGTAATGAAAGAGTCTTTTGCAAAGTAAAATTAAGAAAATATCAAAATAATGACAAATAATTAACTTTTATTCATATAAAATAGAAAGTAGAAAAACGTACCAATATTTAATTTATGTTACAAACCTATTTCTTGTTTTCATTTTTTCTGCATTTGCAATTTTAAATTCGAACATTCATTTTGCACCAATATAAAGGAATTGATTAGTGAATGGGCTTGTTCATAGACTATGGTCAAGTCCCTATTTACACAGAGCAATTTTTGTATTGCTTTAAAAATCTTCTATGCCTTTCACACGAGGAAACAAAATTGACGGAGATTTGCTTGTTTCCTTTAAATGTTTCTTGGTTTTGAACGCACACTACAGCGTAGTTTAAATTGTTCAATCCATTACATGTCACCTTTAAATTTCATGCTTTTATTTATTTTCTGATAGCTAGAATTTTATTTTTCAAGTCAATTTATAAATTTATTTTCTGATTATGTTTTGCTTTCAATTCAATATTCACTCATCAGACTGCACTTAACATACACGGGGTATGGAACAAGTAGTTAACATTTGGTTTGCCATTTCCATGCACATGTCCAGAAAAAAAGCAATGGGTCACAAAAATGTACGCCCAGTCCATGTCCATGTAGTGAAGCGAATACCGTCTATGGCCAACGTCCATTAAACAGAAGAAGAAGCACCTTTTGTGAAATTCAGTTGCCGCTTAGTGCGTTTAAGCTAGGCTCTAACATGCAATTGTTCCGAAACGAAATAGTTTAATCACTAGTGATCGCGCACGTTAGCAACTTAAAATTAATTCAACGAGATAAACCATCACACAAACAATATTTTGATTTAATGTGCGCGCAGTTACATTATAGTTCGGTGTGATACAAACTGAAGAACTTATTTGTTCTCAAACTTTTAAGTTCCTCGAATCGTGGACTGAATTGGTACTGCATTTGCGCGCACTCTCATGGTATTCACTTTAGCAACCAAACTGTTGCAAAACTGAAAGTTGCATATTTGCGCGCCTAGCCTTATAGCTCATAGAATTTCATACAAATAAATATTTTGCGGCGCACTGTGGAGCATTCCTCTATAGTGCAGTTCCACCCAATGCGGTTTGTCTTCTCAAATTGCTTTTTTGTAGATCTAAATAAATAGATGATTTTTTTCACCAAACTTCGTTTATTTACAACTATCAATAAAAATTGAACACAAAACGAAAGTTGGGCATGGTTAGTCAATAAAAGTAAAACGGAATTCATTCGATAAATATTGGTTTCTTTTTCAAAATGGATATCAAAATTTGTTAAAATTGATTAATTGACATTAGGGGTAGGCAAAATTGCATATATAGGTGCAATTTTAGACGTACTTAAGTAAATAATTGAGCAAAGAATACAGTTTTTAATAGTAAAAGTCAGAAACTTTTCAGAAGAACAGCTTATAATTTATTACAAAATGGATCTAAGATTTGAGAAATATAAACTGGCCAACTATTAAAAAAAAGAAGCAAAAAATCGATTTGTCTTACGAATGAAATTAATAATTATAACACTCCATGAACACATCCATCGAGATTCAATTCAATTATCAATCTTACCAACAAAACTAACAAAATCAGAATCGAGACTCGACTGAACGTCAACCAGCCATCCACCGTAGCTTCTACTTTAGCTTTTTATCGACCGTAGCGAATTGTATGTAAAATGCTACGACGGATAAACGTACGGCGGATAAATTACCCAATAAAACACGGCTATTATTATTTTAATAAAATAATTCAAAATATTAAAGAAATATATAAAAATACTTACTTGCGCAAAATAAATTATTAATACGATCTGAACACTTCGACTTGAAAAAAAAACACCAAGTAAAATTATAGAAAATGATTGTCAAATCACACGCTAGGCTTCACATGACATAATTTCTATACGAAGTCGAAGCATAACACGAATCTTACATTGAAATGACGCAAAGAGACATGAAAATAGTCAAATTTAGTATCAAAACTCGATGTCTTGCGAGAAATTTATGTGCAGTGAAGTTGGGGTGTCACGAAACGTCAAATTTTATTTCTTCTGAGAAGACAAGAAATAAATACAGATTCTTATGTCAGAAAATAAAAAAAATCCAGGCAGAAGGGGCCTCCACAAGAAATATTGACTTTGACTACATGACACTATTTCTTGCAATCATTTATTTCAAGTGGAGGCCTAGGGTTAAATATTTTTTTGTAACACATACTACGTTTATATGGAGAATTGAATGTATTGAATCAGGATTTAGGTCTTTGTATACTTGAATCGGATTAAAATAGGATTACTCGATCCGATCCCACTAGAAGAGCTGAATCGAATTGAAAATGTATTTTTATACCTGAATCGAGGAATTGAAGAATCGAATTCACATCTGATTCTTGGTGTGTGTGTGCACCAATAGTATTTTTTTGTGGTCAGTGGGTTTCCGTTTTCTTTGGGTTTTTTTCTGTTGCATGTTTTTGTTGTGTTTTCTGTAAGCTCAAATTTTCACCACGATTCCATTTTAATTCAATCTTCCGATCCCACGAGGCCATATACCTGATTCGATATTTCAATTCGATTCGATTCGATTCCTCAATTCACACATATAAACGGGGTAACATTTTTTACTTAAGCCTAGTACGCAGATCTCGCTAAAATTTGGCTCGAACTTTTCTCAGATTCGACTTCGGGCCTTCGTCAAGAAGAGACGAGGTTTTACTCCATCGTCTCATTAGCAAAAAAATTAACTGTGTTTTATAATTTAATCCTTGCTATAGCAGTAAAAACTAACATCAATTGTTTAACTATCATATGTAAAAAAAAATGTTAGTGAACCGTGCTGAAATCATGAAACAAATATAAGGGCTCCATTACATCCTAACATAAGCCGAAGTAGAAGTCAATCCGTAACTGTCATGTTTCACACAATTATCACTCTTTGACCACACATCATCCACGTATGGATGATGCTGTACCGTAACGGAAGCATCCCAAGGATACATAATGACTGCACATATCAGTCATTGCCTACATCATAAAAACAACTGATGGAAAATTGCCAGTCCCAGGAATGGCATATAACTCAAACGAGCACATCACACATCGTAAATGGACGATGCTGTACAGTAACAAAGAATCCTTAGGATCAGCGCATTAGCCGCCCATAACCGACAAACGGAATTATCCGTTAATCAACTACTGCTCATAACAGTTACCCATAACTACATGGAAGCAAGCGTCAGACGAGCAAACAGTCTCAACATTCCACATTTATTTCGCATTATGCAGAAAGGACTCCTCCTCATCAACATACTTTACAATTCTATATATTCTTCATAAAATAGTGTAAAAAAAAACACACAAATCGTGCTCAGTCAAAAATGAATTCCATACAAAATTATAACAAAATTTAAAAAGTTAAAGGAGGCTTTACATGGACATAGAGAAACTAACATAGAGGCACGACATCGGGGGTTTATTCTCTTTCACCGTACAAGCTAAATTGAGAGGATTTCCTCCGTTTCGACAAGCATTTTAAATGGAGCAGACACCAACACAGGCTTATCGAAACGGAGGAGTGCGCATTCCCAATTTTGGTAGAAATGGTGACCTTATATATTTAAAATGGAAATCCGTTAAATTCAAAAATTGAAAACTGAATTGCTTTTTAGTTAAATTGTATTTTTAAAGGCCTTAATCAAACATAAAACATACTAATAAAAGCTTTTCGTTGATTCTGGCTAACAAATTAAGCAATATTTATTAATTTTATGTTCAAAATGAAGAAAATCCAATCAAAAAGTAGAAGCAAACCATAGCATATTAATGCGTACGTGCCAAAACTCCACCACAAGAAAAGACCAGTTTACTCAATTTGAGGTGAGTACTTTGACAGATGACAAAACAATAAAAAAAAAGATATTCATTTCAAAACAAATATTGGAAGTGCGCGAGTTTTATTTTATTTATTTTGTATTTTGTCCTGTAATTTAATTTTAAAATATATTGTTTCGTCAGTTGCTAGTGAAAATTCCGATCCATCCATACGTTATACGAAAATATTAACTTAAAAGGAATACTTTCGTAATTTAACTAATTCTTATCTTCCATCATACCAAACCAATCTTAATCTTCCCGAAGTCATTGGTAAAGCTACTTTGAAAACAAATTTCGTTAAGCATCTTGTATTGGCTCACAGTAAAAACAATGTTAAACCAATTGAACGCATGAAGAATGCCTTGTTTACAGCAGAAATCCACCAAGAAATGGAGCACATGCGATTGACTAAAATGTATCGCATCCAAGCGTACGCTTGGTCGCATTTAGTTCGTGGCAATTGCTTTTGTGTGATCAACTCGAATAGAACTGGTAAAACCTGGTGTTATTTGCCTCCATGTTGAGTTTCCGTCTAGAATCGAAAGGCATTCTGCCGACTTATGGTCCAGCTGTTATTATAATCGCACCATCGTCCGTTCAGGTTGAGAGTATTTCTCGTCATTGTCGACGCATTTTGGCTAGCACAGCACCAAAAATTAGTATTGTCCCAGCATATGGACTTCGAAACAACAAAGATGTTAAAATTGAACTGCTTAATGGGTGTGGTGTGCTTGTAATTACACCACCGTGCGGCAGCGTTTGCTCGAGGCCAACGAGAAGGAAAACTTGCTCAACATACGCCAAGTAAAACTTTAGTTATAGATGGTTTGGACAGCATAATGAATGAGAATCCCGAGTTTGATGAAACCCTCTTCAAGCTTATCTCTCCAGTTCTTCAAGATGAAAAGATTCCATTTCAACTGGTGGTCACTTCCAAGACATGGACTCGGCGATTTATTAATTTTGTAAGGATTGCTAATCAGCCTTTGTTGTGCATTGCAGACTATTTAGAAGCTGCAGTCTATGCCAAGGCTAGAGTTTCCATTAAATTGCAAAGTAACTCCGAAAAGATGTCGGTTGTTATGAAATGTTTGGATAAGTGCGCATATCAGTTGGAGCGTTGTGCAGTCTTGTGCAACCCGTTCCAAAGATACACTTCAAAGTATTTTCAGATTATGTATTTCAAGGTGAACAGTGAATAGTTTTTGAACTATATCTTTGGAAGGGGTTGTCCAATAAAGGTGAGCGATATCTTTTTAGAATCAGCACTTCATACTTTCAAAGGAAGCATCAACATTCTTTGCAAAGAAGTTGTATTAAAAAAAATAACTCCATAAATATGCAAGACTGGATCGCACGAACTTGCTGTTGTAGCTAACAACTTTAATGTATCTAACCATTAAAGCTGTTTAGTAGGTATGTAGTCTAGTTATCCTATGCAGGTTTGAAGCCGATGTAAGTATGATTACCTTGATTCTTAGTACAATTACTTGTCGAGTGGACGATTCAAGGAATAGTTACACATGTACCTAACTACAAAAGCATATTTAAATTTATAGTATGGATTTTAATTATGTAATATAGGAGTAATATGTAGGTACATACATAGATGGAACCTAGATATGTAAACATATACATATAATAATGAACACGAAGGATGTAGGTGGGTAGGTAGCTATATGCATATAACTAAAAGAAGTTTTTTTTTTAACTAATAAGATAAAGTCAAAAAATACCAATTACGAAGTTTCGAAAAAATTTATTGATTCGTTTTTGAAATTTTGAGTTTTAAAAAAATATATATATTTCCAAAATAACTGAACTGAATACTTCATACGATGTAGGCCGTCATACATTTATATATACATATATATGTATCTTTAAAAATCACATGGATCTTATGTACATATGCATATTGCACTTAAATTGTAAATAATACAGTGAGGGTTTCCGTTACCTTTTTTTATTCAAAACATTCTCTTCGGTATATATATACATATTTATTTAACTTATGAAAAAATAACGACCATACATAATATATATTAAATTATTCTAGTAATCAGTACGTAAATATTTTTTTATAATTCTGTTCTTATCAGAATGTCTTATACAATTGGATGAATGTTATCTGTTTTTCTTTTCAAGTTTAAGTTCTTCGTTTCGATTGAAATTTGTTCTGGGAATTGTTGTACACATAAAAAAGTTTAATTAAGAAATAATTTCCCATTGATTCAAGTGGACTCAGGAATGCAGAATCTGGCTGCAAGTTTTGTAAATGGCTTCGCCAACGCCGGATTTGGACTGGACAAGCTTTTTAGCGAGAATGACAACAAACGACTGTACAGCAACGGCTCATTCATTGCTTTCTGATTAAATTGAACAACAATTGCTCCATGCGTTTTGGTACAATTATGTGACTAAGAATTTCTTTACGCTGGATCGAATCGTTCACCTTCATCGATACTGGGCTTGCTTTACTTGGGAAGACGAATGGAGACATTTGCAATGGAGACATTTGTCCATGCGCTGCAGGAACTGGAAAAACTCCCACTCCACCAAAGCAAAATTTTCCAATGTGCCATATAATCCATTGGTGCATACACACAATAAACAGCCATATAGCTGTAGGTAAGTTAGTTGAAACTTTACACAAAAATAAAATGTTATATTTAACTTCTAACTCCCAACAGTTCCTTCATCTTCATGGCAATCGAATTCTCCAAAGAGAAAGCATTGCCAGTAAAAGAAATATATGCATGGATTGTCTAGCATTTTCCGTGCTTCAAAGCAACTCCCACCGGATGTAAGAATAGTGTGAGACATAATCTTTTGTTAATATAACATTTCGTAATATTAAACCTTTTCTACTAACAATGTGATCGAACACAAGAGCAAGTACATAGGATCCAACCGTGCATTTAATTTATTTATAAAAATATGTAAACAATTTGCCGCAAGCTTTTACTTTCCGATGAATTTCCATATCAGGAACAAAGCAAATATTTATCAACCAACAAGTATATA
Source organism: Philhelius pedissequus (assembly GCA_910595825.1). Lineage (NCBI taxonomy): Eukaryota > Metazoa > Arthropoda > Insecta > Diptera > Syrphidae > Philhelius > Philhelius pedissequus. Next base: position 140,516,244 of record OU343160.1, read on the forward strand.
GTTAAGTTTTAAGTATAATAAGTTAAGTTTTTTTTTTGTTTAATAGATTGCTAGTATATTTTATTATAATAAGTTATGTTATAAAAAAATTAATTACTATAACAAATTTACTAAAAATCAATAAAATCAATGTGATCTAGAATTAATTACGGATTACCTTTTTGCAAATTTTACACTTTAAAAAAAATGAACCCGAAATTTTAATCTAACTTGATATTCCATTTCTTCTACCTAATTATATTTCATTTTTACGCATAATAATAACTAAATTACATACATACACATGTTTTTGCTAACTACGTCACTGAATACCTACCTACTTACAGTATATACTATTTGGGCTCTCATACATTTATATACCTATATATCATTAAAAATCAAATGAATATTATGTATATTGCACCTATCATATAAAATGATATGCATATATCTACCTACTTATCACCAACTTACATTTTCAATGTACATTGTATGTATTTACATTTACATGCCTACATATTCATATCTGTATGTAGTCTGTATGTAGTGTAGGTACACAATTATCATCCTAATTTCCGTAATTAAAATCTGTAATCTAGATTTAAACATAAATTTGTAGGTATGTACGTACCTAAGTAACTATTCCTTGAATCATCCATTCAATCCATTATACTAAAAACTTACCTACATATTTGGAACTACCTACTAATAGCGTCAATGTTTAGCTACATTAAAAAATATTCAAATATAGTTTAAATATACATTTTTAGGTAGGTACCTAGTAACTATTTCCTGAAACATACAATAATTCTATTCATTATACTAAGAACTTACCTACATCGGTTTTAAACCTACCTAATGATAATTGGACCTACATACTAACAGCGTCAAAGTTAAGTTACATTAAAGAAAACTCGAAATTTAAAACTAATAAATCGCTCACAGAATCCATCGCAATCGAAAATCTAATGCGAATCCTGAAAAATTTATCATAGCATCCATTAGTAGTCGAAAATCATAAAATCGGATTTCATAATCTCTAAATATTTACAGATTGTTTAATTTTTATTTTACAGATAGTTCTTGTGGGAAATTTGCTCCGTGTGAATCCAGTTTCTATGAAACTGCTTGCCTATGCCATGGAGCCTTGTGTTTTGATTCAGTTCAATGGAGAAATATCTGCTGCAGTCAATGAGACCGATGACGACACACACACCAACACTGACGACGCGAAGCACAGGCGACAACTGTTGCAGATGATTCTGCCTCACAAACTGCAAGACACCACATCATCCACCTCATCCAATTTTGAAATTAAAAAGGATCATAATAATTAACATTGATTGTGTTCTTTGCAAAAATGTGATCTTATTCTATTCTTCATAATGTTCTATATATCTCTGTGAGCAGCAAACTTATTTGTAATGAATAATAATAATAATTTTAATTATTTTGTGTTGTCATTAATACAATATTTATATATATATACATGTATATGATTCTTTGTTTATTTTCGGGAATGTTTGTTCAACTTCACCTTTAAAAAAAAACGGTCTAATTTTAAAAACACGAAGAAACTACTTTTAGATAGCAATTTTTCTAAATAATTGTTTGATTATAAAATAATTGAAAGGATTTAGAAGCTGAGGTTAATTTACAGTCAGAACAGTTACAATCATCGAAATCAAGCAAGTAGTTTGGAAATTAGAGCTTTGCGTAAGTACTGATTTCAAGATTTTTCTTGACATAGGTAGAAATTTCTTGGATTTGCTACTTTGGACATGCTGTCATTTCCAAAGTACTTGCTTGATCTCGATGATTTAAGCTGTTGTGAGTTTTAATTTATGTCAGCTTGTAAATTCTGGAAACCGTTTTCAATTCGAGCAAATATTTCAAAAAAATTTCATCTGAAAGTAATTTTGTAATTTTTCATTTTTTTTAAAACACGAAGAAACTACTTTTAGATAGCAATTTTTCTAAATAATTGTTTGATTATAAAATGATTGAAAGGATTTAGAAGCTGAGGTTAATTTACACTCAGAACAGTTACAATCATCGAAATCAAGCAAGTAATTTGGAAATTAGAGCTTTTCGTAAGTACTGATTTCAAGATTTTTCTTGATATAAGTAGAAATTTCTTGGATTTGCTACTTTGGACAAGCTGTCATTTCCAAAGTACTTGCTTGATCTCGATGATTTAAACTGTTGTGAGTTTTAATTTATGTCAGCTTGTAAATTCTGGAAACCGTTTTCAATTCGAGCAAATATTTCAAAAAATTTGCACCTGAAAGTAATTTTGTAATTTTTCATTATTTTTTAAACACGAAGAAACTACTTTTAGATAGCAATTTTTCTAAATAATTGTTTGATTATAAAATGATTGAAAGGATTGAGAAGCTGAGGTTAATTTACACTCAGAACAGTTACAGTCATCGAAATCAAGCAAGTAGTTTGGAAATTAGAGCTTTGCGTAAGTACTGATTTCAAGATTTTTCTTGACATAGGTAGAAATTTCTTGGATTTGCTACTTTGGACAAGCTGTCATTTCCAAAGTACTTGCTTGATCTCGATGATTTAAACTGTTGTGAGTTTTAATTTATGTCAGCTTGTAAATTCTGGAAACCGTTTTCAATTCGAGCAAATATTTCAAAAAATTTGCATCTGAAAGTAATTTTGTAATTTTTCATTATTTTTTAAACACGAAGAAACTACTTTTAGATAGCAATTTTTCTAAATAATTGTTTGATTATAAAATGATTGAAAGGATTGAGAAGCTGAGGTTAATCTACACTCAGAACAGTTACAATCATCGAAATCAAGCAAGTAGTTTGGAAATTAGAGCTTTGCGTATGTACTGATTTCAAGATTTTTCTTGACATAGGTAGAAATTTCATGGATTTGCTACTTTGGACAAGCTGTCATTTCCAAAGTACTTGCTTGATCTCGATGATTTAAACTGTTGTGAGTTTTAATTTATGTCAGCTTGTAAATTCTGGAAACCGTTTTCAATTCGAGCAAATATTTCAAAAAATTTGCATCTGAAAGTAATTTTGTAATTTTTCATTATTTTTTAAACACGAAGAAACTACTTTTAGATAGCAATTTTTCTAAATAATTGTTTGATTATAAAATGATTGAAAGGATTTAGAAGCTGAGGTTAATTTACACTCAGAACAGTTACAATCATCGAAATCAAGCAAGTAGTTTGGAAATTAGAGCTTTGCGTAAGTACTGATTTCAAGATTTTTCTTGATATAAGTAGAAATTTCTTGGATTTGATACTTTGGACAAGCTGTCATTTCCAAAGTACTTGCTTGATCTCGATGATTTAAACTGTTGTGAGTTTTAATTTATGTCAGCTTATAAATTCTGGAAACCGTTTTCAATTCGAGCAAATATTTCAAAAAATTTGCACCTGAAAGTAATTTTGTAATTTTTCATTATTTTTTAAACACGAAGAAACTACTTTTAGATAGCAATTTTTCTAAATAATTGTTTGATTATAAAATGATTGAAAGGATTGAGAAGCTGAGGTTAATTTACACTCAGAACAGTTACAGTCATCGAAATCAAGCAAGTAGTTTGGAAATTAGCGCTTTGCGTAAGTACTGATTTCAAGATTTTTCTTGACATAGGTAGAAATTTCTTGGATTTGCTACTTTGGACAAGCTGTCATTTCCAAAGTACTTGCTTGATCTCGATGATTTAAACTGTTGTGAGTTTTAATTTATGTCAGCTTGTAAATTCTGCAAACCGTTTTCAATTCGAGCAAATATTTCAAAAAATTTGCATCTGAAAGTAATTTTGTAATTTTTCATTATTTTTTAAACACGAAGAAACTACTTTTAGATAGCAATTTTTCTAAATAATTGTTTGATTATAAAATGATTGAAAGGATTTAGAAGCTGAGGTTAATTTACACTCAGAACAGTTACAATCATCGAAATCAAGCAAGTAGTTTGCAAATTAGAGCTTTGCGTAAGTACTGAATTCAAGATTTTTCTTGACATAGGTAGAAATTTCTTGGATTTGCTACTTTGGACAAGCTGTCATTTCCAAAGTACTTGCTTGATCTCGATGATTTAAACTGTTGTGAGTTTTAGTTTATGTCAGCTTGTAAATTCTGGACACCGTTTTCAATTCGAGCAAATATTTCAAAAAATTTGCATCTGAAAGTAATTTTGTAATTTTTCATTATTTTTTAAACACGAAGAAACTACTTTTAGATAGCAATTTTTCTAAATAATTGTTTGATTATAAAATGATTGAAAGGATTGAGAAGCTGAGGTTAATTTACACTCAGAACAGTTACAATCATCGAAATCAAGCAAGTAGTTTGGAAATTAGAGCTTTGCGTAAGTACTGAATTCAAGATTTTTCTTGACATAGGTAGAAATTTCTTGGATTTGCTACTTTGGACAAGCTGTCATTTCCAAAGTACTTGCTTGATCTCGATGATTTAAACTGTTGTGAGTTTTAATTTATGTCAGCTTGTAAATTCTGGACACCGTTTTCAATTCGAGCAAATATTTCAAAAAATTTGCATCTGAAAGTAATTTTGTAACTTTTCATTATTTTTTAAACACGAAGAAACTACTTTTAGATAGCAATTTTTCTAAATAATTGTTTGATTATAAAATGATTGAAAGGATTGAGAAGCTGAGGTTAATCTACACTCAGAACAGTTACAATCATCGAAATCAAGCAAGTAGCTTGGAAATTAGAGCTTTGCGTATGTACTGATTTCAAGATTTTTCTTGACATAGGTAGAAATTTCATGGATTTGCTACTTTGGACAAGCTGTCATTTCCAAAGTACTTGCTTGATCTCGATGATTTAAACTGTTGTGAGTTTTAATTTATGTCAGCTTGTAAATTCTGGAAACCGTTTTCAATTCGAGCAAATATTTCAAAAAATTTGCACCTGAAAGTAATTTTGTAATTTTTCATTATTTTTTAAACACGAAGAAACTACTTTTAGATAGCAATTTTTCTAAATAATTGTTTGATTATAAAATGATTGAAAGGATTGAGAAGCTGAGGTTAATTTACACTCAGAACAGTTACAGTCATCGAAATCAAGCAAGTAGTTTTGAAATTAGAGCTTTGCGTAAGTACTGATTTCAAGATTTTTCTTGACATAGGTAGAAATTTCTTGGATTTGCTACTTTGGACAAGCTGTCATTTCCAAAGTACTTGCTTGATCTCGATGATTTAAACTGTTGTGAGTTTTAATTTATGTCAGCTTGTAAATTCTGGAAACCGTTTTCAATTCGAGCAAATATTTCAAAAAATTTGCATCTGAAAGTAATTTTGTAATTTTTCATTATTTTTTAAACACGAAGAAACTACTTTTAGATAGCAATTTTTCTAAATAATTGTTTGATTATAAAATGATTGAAAGGATTTAGAAGCTGAGGTTAATTTACACTCAGAACAGTTACAATCATCGAAATCAAGCAAGTAGTTTGGAAATTAGAGCTTTGCGTAAGTACTGAATTCAAGATTTTTCTTGACATAGGTAGAAATTTCTTGGATTTGCTACTTTGGACAAGCTGTCATTTCCAAAGTACTTGCTTGATCTCGATGATTTAAACTGTTGTGAGTTTTAATTTATGTCAGCTTGTAAATTCTGGACACCGTTTTCAATTCGAGCAAATATTTCAAAAAAATTGCATCTGAAAGTAATTTTGTAACTTTTCATTATTTTTTAAACACGAAGAAACTACTTTTAGATAGCAATTTTTCTAAATAATTGTTTGATTATAAAATGATTGAAAGGATTGAGAAGCTGAGGTTAATCTACACTCAGAACAGTTACAATCATCGAAATCAAGCAAGTAGCTTGGAAATTAGAGCTTTGCGTATGTACTGATTTCAAGATTTTTCTTGACATAGGTAGAAATTTCTTGGATTTGCTACTTTGGACAAGCTGTCATTTCCAAAGTACTTGCTTGATCTCGATGATTTAAACTGTTGTGAGTTTAAATTTATGTCAGCTTGTAAATTCTGGAAACCGTTTTCAATTCGAGCAAATATTTCAAAAAATTTGCATCTGAAAGTAATTTTGTAATTTTTCATTATTTTTTAAACACGAAGAAACAACTTTTAGATAGCAATTTTTCTAAATAATTGTTTGATTATAAAATGATTGAAAGGATTTAGAAGCTGAGGTTAATTTACACTCAGAACAGTTACAATCATCGAAATCAAGCAAGTAGTTTGGAAATTAGAGCTTTGCGTAAGTACTGATTTCAAGATATTTCTTGATATAGGTAGAAATTTCTTGGATTTGCTACTTTGGACAAGCTGTCATTTCCAAAGTACTTGCTTGATCTTGATGATTTAAACTGTTGTGAGTTTAAATTTATGTCAGCTTGTAAATTCTGGAAACCCTTTTCAATTCGAGCAAATATTTCAAAAAATTTGCATCTGAAAGTAATTTTGTAATTTTTCATTTTTTTTAAAACACGAAGAAACTACTTTTAGATAGCAATTTTTCTAAATAATTGTTTGATTATAAAATGATTGAAAGGATTTAGAAGCTGAGGTTAATTTACAGTCAGAACAATTACAATCATCGAAATCGAGCAAGCAGTTTGGAAATTAGAGCTTTGCGTAAGTACTGATTTCAAGATTTTTCTTGACATAAGTAGAAATTTCTTGGATTTGCTACTTTGGACAAGCTGTCATTTCCAAAGTACTTGCTTGAACTCGATGATTTAAACTGTTGTGAGTTTTAATTTATGTCGGCTTGTAAATTCTGGAAACCGTTTTCAATTCGAGCAAATATTTCAAAAAATTTGCATCTGAAAGTAATTTTGTAATTTTTCATTATTTTTTAAACACGAAGAAACTACTTTTAGATAGCAATTTTTCTAAATAATTGTTTGATTATAAAATGATTGAAAGGATTTAGAAGCTGAGGTTAATTTACACTCAGAACAGTTACAATCATCGAAATCAAGCAAGTAGTTTGGAAATTAGAGCTTTGCGTAAGTACTGAATTCAAGATTTTTCTTGACATAGGTAGAAATTTCTTGGATTTGCTACTTTGGACAAGCTGTCATTTCCAAAGTACTTGCTTGATCTCGATGATTTAAACTGTTGTGAGTTTTAATTTATGTCAGCTTGTAAATTCTGGACACCGTTTTCAATTCGAGCAAATATTTCAAAAAAATTGCATCTGAAAGTAATTTTGTAACTTTTCATTATTTTTTAAACACGAAGAAACTACTTTTAGATAGCAATTTTTCTAAATAATTGTTTGATTATAAAATGATTGAAAGGATTGAGAAGCTGAGGTTAATCTACACTCAGAACAGTTACAATCATCGAAATCAAGCAAGTAGCTTGGAAATTAGAGCTTTGCGTATGTACTGATTTCAAGATTTTTCTTGACATAGGTAGAAATTTCTTGGATTTGCTACTTTGGACAAGCTGTCATTTCCAAAGTACTTGCTTGATCTCGATGATTTAAACTGTTGTGAGTTTAAATTTATGTCAGCTTGTAAATTCTGGAAACCGTTTTCAATTCGAGCAAATATTTCAAAAAATTTGCATCTGAAAGTAATTTTGTAATTTTTCATTATTTTTTAAACACGAAGAAACAACTTTTAGATAGCAATTTTTCTAAATAATTGTTTGATTATAAAATGATTGAAAGGATTTAGAAGCTGAGGTTAATTTACACTCAGAACAGTTACAATCATCGAAATCAAGCAAGTAGTTTGGAAATTAGAGCTTTGCGTAAGTACTGATTTCAAGATATTTCTTGATATAGGTAGAAATTTCTTGGATTTGCTACTTTGGACAAGCTGTCATTTCCAAAGTACTTGCTTGATCTTGATGATTTAAACTGTTGTGAGTTTAAATTTATGTCAGCTTGTAAATTCTGGAAACCCTTTTCAATTCGAGCAAATATTTCAAAAAATTTGCATCTGAAAGTAATTTTGTAATTTTTCATTTTTTTTAAAACACGAAGAAACTACTTTTAGATAGCAATTTTTCTAAATAATTGTTTGATTATAAAATGATTGAAAGGATTTAGAAGCTGAGGTTAATTTACAGTCAGAACAATTACAATCATCGAAATCGAGCAAGCAGTTTGGAAATTAGAGCTTTGCGTAAGTACTGATTTCAAGATTTTTCTTGACATAAGTAGAAATTTCTTGGATTTGCTACTTTGGACAAGCTGTCATTTCCAAAGTACTTGCTTGAACTCGATGATTTAAACTGTTGTGAGTTTTAATTTATGTCGGCTTGTAAATTCTGGAAACCGTTTTCAATTCGAGCAAATATTTCAAAAAATTTGCATCTGAAAGTAATTTTGTAATTTTTCATTATTTTTTAAACACGAAGAAACTACTTTTAGATAGCAATTTTTCTAAATAATTGTTTGATTATAAAATGATTGAAAGGATTTAGAAGCTGAGGTTAATTTACACTCAGAACAGTTACAATCATCGAAATCAAGCAAGTAGTTTGGAAATTAGAGCTTTGTGTAAGTACTGATTTCAAGATTTTTCTTGACATAGGTAGAAATTTCTTGGATTTGCTACTTTGGACAAGCTGTCATTTCCAAAGTACTTGCTTGATCTCGATGATTTACACTGTTGTGAGTTTTAATTTATGTCAGCTTGTAAATTCTGGAAACCGTTTTCAATTCGAGCAAATATTTCAAAAAATTTGCATCTGAAAGTAATTTTGTAATTTTTCATTATTTTTTAAACACGAAGAAACTACTTTTAGATAGCAATTTTTCTAAATAATTGTTTGATTATAAAATGATTAAAAGGATTTAGAAGCTGAGGTTAATTTACACTCAGAACAGTTAAAATCATCGAAATCAAGCAAGTAGTTTGGAAATTAGAGCTTTGCGTAAGTACTGATTTCAAGATTTTTCTTGATATAAGTAGAAATTTCTTGGATTTGCTACTTAGGACAAGCTGTCATTGCCAAAGTACTTACTTGATCTCGATGACTAAAACTGTTGTGAGTTTTAATTTATGTCAGCTTGTAAATTCTGGAAACCGTTTTCAATTCGAGCAAATAATTCAAAAAATTTGCATCTGAAAGTAATTTTGTAATTTTTCATTTTTTTTAAAACACGAAGAAACTACTTTTAGATAGCAATTTTTCTAAATAATTGTTTGATTATAAAATGATTGAAACGATTTAGAAGCTGAGGTTAATTTACACTCAGAACAGTTACAATCATCGAAATCAAGCAAGTAGTTTGGAAATTAGAGCTTTGCGTAAGTACTGAATTCAAGATTTTTCTTGACATAGGTAGAAATTTCTTTGATTTGCTACTTTGGACAAGCTGTCATTTCCAAAGTACTTGCTTGATCTCGATGATTTAAACTGTTGTGAGTTTTAATTTATGTCAGCTTGTAAATTCTGGAAACCGTTTTCAATTCGATCAAATATTTCAAAAAATTTGCATCTGAAAGTAATTTTGTAATTTTTCATTATTTTTTAAACACGAAGAAACTACTTTTAGATAGCAATTTTTCTAAATAATTGTTTGATTATAAAATGATTGAAAGGATTGAGAAGCCGAGGTTAATCTACACTCAGAACAGTTACAATCATCGAAATCAAGCAAGTAGTTTGGAAATTAGAGCTTTGCGTATGTACTGATTTCAATATTTTTCTTGACATAGGTAGAAATTTCTTGGATTTGCTACTTTGGACAAGCTGTCATTTCCAAAGTACTTGCTTGATCTCGACGATTTAAACTGTTGTGAGTTTTAATTTATGTCAGCTTGTAAATTCTGGAAACCGTTTTCAATTCGAGCAAATATTTCAAAAAATTTGCATCTGAAAGTAATTTTGTAATTTTTCATTATTTTTTAAACACGAAGAAACTACTTTTAGATAGCAATTTTTCTAAATAATTGTTTGATTATAAAATGATTGAAAGGATTTAGAAGCTGAGGTTAATTTACACTCAGAACAGTTACAATCATCGAAATCAAGCAAGTAGTTTGGAAATTAGAGCTTTGCGTAAGTACTGATTTCAAGATTTTTCTTGACATAGGTAGAAATTTCTTGGATTTGCTACTTTGGACAAGCTGTCATTTCCAAAGTACTTGCTTGATCTTGATGATTTAAACTGTTGTGAGTTTTAATTTATGTCAGCTTGTAAATTCTGGAAACCCTTTTAAATTCGAGCAAATATTTCAAAAAATTTGCATCTGAAAGTAATTTTGTAATTTTTCATTTTTTTTAAAACACGAAGAAACTACTTTTAGATAGCAATTTTTCTAAATAATTGTTTGATTATAAAATGATTGAAAGGATTTAGAAGCTGAGGTTAATTTACAGTCAGAACAGTTACAATCATCGAAATCGAGCAAGCAGTTTGGAAATTAGAGCTTTGCGTATGTACTGATTTCAAGATTTTTCTTGACATAGGTAGAAATTTCTTGGATTTGCTACTTTGGACAAGCTGTCACTTCCAAAGTACTTGCTTGAACTCGATGATTTAAACTGTTGTGAGTTTTAATTTATGTCAGCTTGTAAATTCTGGAAACCGTTTTCAATTCGAGCAAATATTTCAAAAAATTTGCATCTGAAAGTAATTTTGTAATTTTTCATTTTTTTTAAAACACGAAGAAACTACTTTTAGATAGCAATTTTTCTAAATAATTGTTTGATTATAAAATGATTGAAAGGATTTAGAAGCTGAGGTTAATTTAATTTATGTCAGCTTGTAAATTCTGGAAACCGTTTTCAATTCGAGCAAATATTTCAAAAAATTTGCATCTGAAAGTAATTTTGTAATTTTTCATTATTTTTTAAACACGAAGAAACTATTTTTAGATAGCAATTTTTCTAAATAATTGTTTGATTATAAAATGATTGAAAGGATTTAGAAGCTGAGGTTAATTTATACTCAGAACAGTTACAATCATCGAAATCAAGCAAGTAGTTTGGAAATTAGAGCTTTGTGTAAGTACTGATTTCAAGATTTTTCTTGACATAGGTAGAAATTTCTTGGATTTGCTACTTTGGACAAGCTGTCATTTCCAAAGTACTTGCTTTATCTCGATGATTTACACTGTTGTGAGGTTTAATTTATGTCAGCTTGTAAATTCTGGAAACCGTTTTCAATTCGAGCAAATATTTCAAAAAATTTGCATCTGAAAGTAATTTTGTAATTTTTCATTTTTTTTAAAACACGAAGAAACTACTTTTAGATAGCAATTTTTCTAAATAATTGTTTGATTATAAAATGATTGAAAGGATTTAGAAGCTGAGGTTAATTTACACTCAGAACAGTTACAATCATCGAAATCAAGCAAGTAGTTTGGAAATTAGAGCTTTGCGTATGTACTGATTTCAAGATTTTTCTTGACATAGGTAGAAATTTCTTGGATTTGCTACTTTGGACAAGCTGCCATTTCCAAAGTACTTGCTTGAACTCGATGATTTAAACTGTTGTGAGTTTTAATTTATGTCAGCTTGTAAATTCTGGAAACCCTTTTCAATTCGAGCAAATATTTCAAAAAATTTGCATCTGAAAGTAATTTTGTAATTTTTCATTATTTTTTAAACACGAAGAAACTACTTTTAGATAGCAATTTTTCTAAATAATTGTTTGATTATAAAATGATTGAAAGGATTTAGAAGCTGAGGTTAATTTACACTCAGAACAGTTACAATCATCGAAATCAAGCAAGTAGTTTGGAAATTAGAGCTTTGTGTAAGTACTGATTTCAAGATTTTTCTTGACATAGGTAGAAATTTCTTGGATTTGCTACTTTGGACAAGCTGTCATTTCCAAAGTACTTGCTTGATCTCGATGATTTACACTGTTGTGAGTTTTAATTTATGTCAGCTTGTAAATTCTGGAAACCGTTTTCAATTCGAGCAAATATTTCAAAAAATTTGCATCTGAAAGTAATTTTGTAATTTTTCATTATTTTTTAAACACGAAGAAACTACTTTTAGATAGCAATTTTTCTAAATAATTGTTTGATTATAAAATGATTGAAAGGATTTAGAAGCTGAGGTTAATTTACACTCAGAACAGTTACAATCATCGAAATCAAGCAAGTAGTTTGGAAATTAGAGCTTTGCGTAAGTACTGATTTCAAGATTTTTCTTGATATAAGTAGAAATTTCTTGGATTTGCTACTTAGGACAAGCTGTCATTTCCAAAGTACTTGCTTGATCTCGATGATTAAAACTGTTGTGAGTTTAAATTTATGTCAGCTTGTGAATTCTGGAAACCGTTTTCAATTCGAGCAAATATTTCAAAAAATTTGCATCTGAAAGTAATTTTGTAATTTTTCATTTTTTTTAAAACACGAAGAAACTACTTTTAGATAGCAATTTTTCTAAATAATTGTTTGATTATAAAATAATTGAAAGGATTTAGAAGCTGATGTTAATTTACACTCAGAACAGTTACAATCATCGAAATCAAGCAAGTAATTTGGAAATTAGAGCTTTGCGTAAGTACTGATTTCAAGATTTTTCTTGATATAAGTAGAAATTTCTTGGATTTGCTACTTTGGACAAGCTGTCATTTCCAAAGTACTTGCTTGATCTCGATGATTTAAACTGTTGTGAGTTTTAATTTATGTCAGCTTGTAAATTTTGGAAACCGTTTTCAATTCGAGCAAATATTTCAAAAAATTTGCATCTGAAAGTAATTTTGTAATTTTTCATTATTTTTTAAACACGAAGAAACTACTTTTAGATAGCAATTTTTCTAAATAATTGTTTAATTATAAAATGATTGAAAGGATTTAGAAGCTGAGGTTAATTTACACTCAGAACAGTTACAATCATCGAAATCGAGCAAGCAGTTTGGAAATTAGAGCTTTGCGTAAATACTGATTTCAAGATTTTTCTTGACATAGGTAGAAATTTCTTGGATTTGCTACTTTGGACAAGCTGTCATTTCCAAAGTACTTGCTTGATCTCGATGATTTAAACTGTTGTGAGTTTTAATTTATGTCAGCTTGTAAATTCTGGAAACCGTTTTCAATTCGAGCAAATATTTCAAAAAATTTGCATCTGAAAGTAATTTTGTAATTTTTCATTTTTTTTAAAACACGAAGAAACTACTTTTAGATAGCAATTTTTCTAAATAATTCTTTGATTATAAAATGATTGAAAGGATTTAGAAGCTGAGGTTAATTTACACTCAGAACAGTTACAATCATCGAAATCGAGCAAGCAGTTTGGAAATTAGAGCTTTGCGTAAGTACTGATTTCAAGATTTTTCTTGACATAGGTAGAAATTTCTTGGATTTGCTACTTTGGACAAGCTGTCATTTCCAAAGTACTTGCTTGATCTCGATGATTTAAACTGTTGTGAGTTTTAATTTATGTCAGCTTATAAATTCTGGAAACCGTTTTCAATTCGAGCAAATATTTCAAAAAATTTGCATCTGAAAGTAATTTTGTAATTTTTCATTTTTTTTAAAACACGAAGAAACTACTTTTAGATAGCAATTTTTCTAAATAATTCTTTGATTATAAAATGATTGAAAGGATTTAGAAGCTGAGGTTAATTTACAGTCAGAACAGTTACAATCATCGAAATCGAGCAAGCAGTTTGGAAATTAGAGCTTTGCGTAAGTACTGATTTCAAGATTTTTCTTGACATAGGTAGAAATTTCTTGGATTTGCTACTTTGGACAAGCTGTCATTTCCAAAGTACTTGCTTGATCTCCATGATTTAAACTGTTGTGAGTTTTAATTTATGTCAGCTTGTAAATTCTGGAAACCGTTTTCAATTCGAGCAAATATTTCAAAAAATTTGCATCTGAAAGTAATTTTGTAATTTTTCATTATTTTTTAAACACGAAGAAACTACTTTTAGATAGCAATTTTTTTAAATAATTGTTTGATTATAAAATGATTGAAAGGATTTAGAAGCTGAGGTTAATTTACACTCAGAACAGTTACAATCATCGAAATCAAGCAAGTAGTTTGGAAATTAGAGCTTTGCGTAAGTACTGATTTCAAGATTTTTCTTGACATAGGTAGAAATTTCTTGGATTTGCTACTTTGGACAAGCTGTCATTTCCAAAGTACTTGCTTGATCTCGATGATTTAAACTGCTGTGAGTTTAAATTTATGTCAGCTTGTGAATTCTGGAAACCGTTTTCAATTCGAGCAAATATTTCAAAAAATTTGCATCTGAAAGTAATTTTGTAATTTTTCATTTTTTTTAAAACACGAAGAAACTACTTTTAGATAGCAATTTTTCTAAATAATTGTTTGATTATAAAATAATTGAAAGGATTTAGAAGCTGATGTTAATTTACACTCAGAACAGTTACAATCATCGAAATCAAGCAAGTAATTTGGAAATTAGAGCTTTGCGTAAGTACTGATTTCAAGATTTTTCTTGATATAAGTAGAAATTTCTTGGATTTGCTACTTTGGACAAGCTGTCATTTCCAAAGTACTTGCTTGATCTCGATGATTTAAACTGTTGTGAGTTTTAATTTATGTCAGCTTGTAAATTTTGGAAACAGTTTTCAATTCGAGCAAATATTTCAAAAAATTTGCATCTGAAAGTAATTTTGTAATTTTTCATTATTTTTTAAACACGAAGAAACTACTTTTAGATAGCAATTTTTCTAAATAATTGTTTAATTATAAAATGATTGAAAGGATTTAGAAGCTGAGGTTAATTTACACTCAGAACAGTTACAATCATCGAAATCGAGCAAGCAGTTTGGAAATTAGAGCTTTGCGTAAATACTGATTTCAAGATTTTTCTTGACATAGGTAGAAATTTCTTGGATTTGCTACTTTGGACAAGCTGTCATTTCCAAAGTACTTGCTTGATCTCGATGATTTAAACTGTTGTGAGTTTTAATTTATGTCAGCTTGTAAATTCTGGAAACCGTTTTCAATTCGAGCAAATATTTCAAAAAATTTGCATCTGAAAGTAATTTTGTAATTTTTCATTTTTTTTAAAACACGAAGAAACTACTTTTAGATAGCAATTTTTCTAAATAATTCTTTGATTATAAAATGATTGAAAGGATTTAGAAGCTGAGGTTAATTTACACTCAGAACAGTTACAATCATCGAAATCGAGCAAGCAGTTTGGAAATTAGAGCTTTGCGTAAGTACTGATTTCAAGATTTTTCTTGACATAGGTAGAAATTTCTTGGATTTGCTACTTTGGACAAGCTGTCATTTCCAAAGTACTTGCTTGATCTCGATGATTTAAACTGTTGTGAGTTTTAATTTATGTCAGCTTATAAATTCTGGAAACCGTTTTCAATTCGAGCAAATATTTCAAAAAATTTGCATCTGAAAGTAATTTTGTAATTTTTCATTTTTTTTAAAACACGAAGAAACTACTTTTAGATAGCAATTTTTCTAAATAATTCTTTGATTATAAAATGATTGAAAGGATTTAGAAGCTGAGGTTAATTTACAGTCAGAACAGTTACAATCATCGAAATCGAGCAATCAGTTTGGAAATTAGAGCTTTGCGTAAGTACTGATTTCAAGATTTTTCTTGACATAGGTAGAAATTTCTTGGATTTGCTACTTTGGACAAGCTGTCATTTCCAAAGTACTTGCTTGATCTCGATGATTTAAACTGTTGTGAGTTTTAATTTATGCCAGCTTGTAAATTCTGGAAACCGTTTTCAATTCGAGCAAATATTTCAAAAAATTTGCATCTGAAAGTAATTTTGTAATTTTTCATATTTTTTAAAACACGAAGAAACTACTTTTAGATAGCAATTTTTCTAAATAATTCTTTGATTATAAAATGATTGAAAGGATTTAGAAGCTGAGGTTAATTTACACTCAGAACAGTTACAATCATCGAAATCGAGCAAGCAGTTTGGAAATTAGAGCTTTGCGTAAGTACTGATTTCAAGATTTTTCTTGACATAGGTAGAAATTTCTTGGATTTGCTACTTTGGACAAGCTGTCATTTCCAAAGTACTTGCTTGATCTCGATGATTTAAACTGTTGTGAGTTTTAATTTATGTCAGCTTGTAAATTCTGGAAACCGTTTTCAATTCGAGCAAATATTTCAAAAAATTTGCATCTGAAAGTAATTTTGTAATTTTTCATTATTTTTTAAACACGAAGAAACTACTTTTAGATAGCAATTTTTTTAAATAATTATTTGATTATAAAATGATTGAAAGGATTTAGAAGCTGAGGTTAATTTACACTCAGAACAGTTACAATCATCGAAATCAAGCAAGTAGTTTGGAAATTAGAGCTTTGCGTAAGTACTGATTTCAAGATTTTTCTTGACATAGGTAGAAATTTCTTGGATTTGCTACTTTGGACAAGCTGTCATTTCCAAAGTACTTGCTTGATCTCGATGATTTAAACTGCTGTGAGTTTAAATTTATGTCAGCTTGTGAATTCTGGAAACCGTTTTCAATTCGAGCAAATATTTCAAAAAATTTGCATCTGAAAGTAATTTTGTAATTTTTCATTTTTTTTAAAACACGAAGAAACTACTTTTAGATAGCAATTTTTCTAAATAATTGTTTGATTATAAAATAATTGAAAGGATTTAGAAGCTGATGTTAATTTACACTCAGAACAGTTACAATCATCGAAATCAAGCAAGTAATTTGGAAATTAGAGCTTTGCGTAAGTACTGATTTCAAGATTTTTCTTGATATAAGTAGAAATTTCTTGGATTTGCTACTTTGGACAAGCTGTCATTTCCAAAGTACTTGCTTGATCTCGATGATTTAAACTGTTGTGAGTTTTAATTTATGTCAGCTTGTAAATTTTGGAAACCGTTTTCAATTCGAGCAAATATTTCAAAAAATTTGCATCTGAAAGTAATTTTGTAATTTTTCATTATTTTTTAAACACGAAGAAACTACTTTTAGATAGCAATTTTTCTAAATAATTGTTTAATTATAAAATGATTGAAAGGATTTAGAAGCTGAGGTTAATTTACACTCAGAACAGTTACAATCATCGAAATCGAGCAAGCAGTTTGGAAATTAGAGCTTTGCGTAAATACTGATTTCAAGATTTTTCTTGACATAGGTAGAAATTTCTTGGATTTGCTACTTTGGACAAGCTGTCATTTCCAAAGTACTTGCTTGATCTCGATGATTTAAACTGTTGTGAGTTTTAATTTATGTCAGCTTGTAAATTCTGGAAACCGTTTTCAATTCGAGCAAATATTTCAAAAAATTTGCATCTGAAAGTAATTTTGTAATTTTTCATTTTTTTTAAAACACGAAGAAACTACTTTTAGATAGCAATTTTTCTAAATAATTCTTTGATTATAAAATGATTGAAAGGATTTAGAAGCTGAGGTTAATTTACACTCAGAACAGTTACAATCATCGAAATCGAGCAAGCAGTTTGGAAATTAGAGCTTTGCGTAAGTACTGATTTCAAGATTTTTCTTGACATAGGTAGACATTTCTTGGATTTGCTACTTTGGACAAGCTGTCATTTCCAAAGTACTTGCTTGATCTCGATGATTTAAACTGTTGTGAGTTTTAATTTATGTCAGCTTATAAATTCTGGAAACCGTTTTCAATTCGAGCAAATATTTCAAAAAATTTGCATCTGAAAGTAATTTTGTAATTTTTCATTTTTTTTAAAACACGAAGAAACTACTTTTAGATAGCTATTTTTCTAAATAATTCTTTGATTATAAAATGATTGAAAGGATTTAGAAGCTGAGGTTAATTTACAGTCAGAACAGTTACAATCATCGAAATCGAGCAAGCAGTTTGGAAATTAGAGCTTTGCGTAAGTACTGATTTCAAGATTTTTCTTGACATAGGTAGAAATTTCTTGGATTTGCTACTTTGGACAAGCTGTCATTTCCAAAGTACTTGCTTGATCTCCATGATTTAAACTGTTGTGAGTTTTAATTTATGTCAGCTTGTAAATTCTGGAAACCGTTTTCAATTCGAGCAAATATTTCAAAAAATTTGCATCTGAAAGTAATTTTGTAATTTTTCATTATTTTTTAAACACGAAGAAACTACTTTTAGATAGCAATTTTTTTAAATAATTGTTTGATTATAAAATGATTGAAAGGATTTAGAAGCTGAGGTTAATTTACACTCAGAACAGTTACAATCATCGAAATCAAGCAAGTAGTTTGGAAATTAGAGCTTTGCGTAAGTACTGATTTCAAGATTTTTCTTGACATAGGTAGAAATTTCTTGGATTTGCTACTTTGGACAAGCTGTCATTTCCAAAGTACTTGCTTGATCTCGATGATTTAAACTGTTGTGAGTTTAAATTTATGTCAGCTTGTAAATTCTGGAAACCGTTTTCAATTCGAGCAAATATTTCAAAAAATTGGCATCTGAAAGTAATTTTGTAATTTTTCATTATTTTTTAAACACGAAGAAACTACTTTTAGATAGCAATTTTTCTAAATAATTGTTTGATTATAAAATGATTGAAAGGATTTAGAAGCTGAGGTTAATTTACACTCAGAACAGTTACAATCATCGAAATCAAGCAAGTAGTTTGGAAATTAGAGCTTTGTGTAAGTACTGATTTCAAGATTTTTCTTGACATAGGTAGAAATTTCTTCTCAAGCAAGTAGTTTGGAAATTAGAGCTTTGTGTAAGTACTGATTTCAAGATTTTTCTTGACATAGGTAGAAATTTCTTGGATTTGCTACTTTGGACAAGCTGTCATTTCCAAAGTACTTGCTTGATCTCGATGATTAAAACTGTTGTGAGTTTTAATTTTTTTCAGCTTGTAAATTCTGGAAACCGTTTTCAATTCGAGCAAATATTTCAAAAAATTTTCATGTGAAAGTAATTTTGTAATTTTTCATTTTTTTTAAAACACGAAGAAACTACTTTTAGATAGCAATTTTTCTAAATAATTGTTTGATTATAAAATGATTGAAAGGATTTAGAAGCTGATGTTAATTTACACTCAGAACAGTTACAAGCATCGAAATCAAGCAAGTAATTTGGAAATTAGAGCTTTGCGTAAGTACTGATTTCAAGAGTTTTCTTGATATAAGTAGAAATTTCTTGGATTTGCTACTTTGGACAAGCTGTCATTTCCAAACTACTTGCTTGATCTCGATGATTTAAACTATTGTGAGTTTTAATTTATGTCAGCATGTAAATTCTGGAAACCGTTTTCAATTCGAGCAAATATTTCAAAAAATTTGCATCTGAAAGTAATTTTGTAATTTTTCATTATTTTTTAAACACGAAGAAACTACTTTTAGATAGCAATTTTTCTAAATAATTGTTTAATTATAAAATGATTGAAAGGATTTAGAAGCTGAGGTTAATTTACACTCAGAACAGTTACAATCATCGAAATCAAGCAAATAGTTTGGAAATTAGAGCTTTGCGTAAGTACTGATTTCAAGATTTTTCTTGACATAGGTAGAAATTTCTTGGATTTGCTACTTTGGACAAGCTGTCATTTCCAAAGTACTTGCTTGATCTCGATGATTTAAACTGTTGTGAGTTTTAATTTATGTCAGCTTGTAAATTCTGGAAACCGTTTTCAATTCGAGCAAATATTTCAAAAAATTTGCATCTGAAAGTAATTTTGTAATTTTTCATTATTTTTTAAACACGAAGAAACTACTTTTAGATAGCAATTTTTCTAAATAATTATTTGATTATAAAATGATTGAAAGGATTAAGAAGCTGAGGTTAATTTACACTCAGAACAGTTACAATCATCGAAATCAAGCAAGTAGTTTGGAAATTAGAGCTTTGCGTAAGTACTGATTTCAAGATTTTTCTTGATATAAGTAGAAATTTCTTGGATTTGCTACTTAGGACAAGCTGTCATTTCCAAAGTACTTGCTTGATCTCGATGATTAAAACTGTTGTGAATTTTAATTTATGTCAGCTTGTAAATTCTGGAAACCGTTTTCAATTCGAGCAAATATTTCAAAAAATTTGCATCTGAAAGTAATTTTGTAATTTTTCATTTTTTTTAAAACACGAAGAAACTACTTTTAGATAGCAATTTTTATAAATAATTGTTTGATTATACAATGATTGAAAGGATTTAGAAGCTGATATTAATTTACACTCAGAACAGTAACAATCATCGAAATCAAGCAAGTAATTTGGAAATTAGAGCTTTGCGTAAGTACTGATTTCAAGATTTTTCTTGATATAAGTAGAAATTTCTTGGATTTGCTACTTTGGACAAGCTGTCATTTCCAAAGTACTTGCTTGATCTCGATGATTTAAACTGTTGTGAGTTTTAATTTATGCCAGCTTGTAAATTTTGGCAACCGTTTTCAATTCGAGCAAATATTTCAAAAAATTTGCATCTGAAAGTAATTTTGTAATTTTTCATTATTTTTTAAACACGAAGAAACTACTTTTAGATAGCAATTTTTCTAAATAATTGTTTAATTATAAAATGATTGAAAGAATTTACAAGCTGAGGTTAATTTACACTCAGAACAGTTACAATCATCGAAATCGAGCAAGCAGTTTGGAAATTAGAGCTTTGCGTAAGTACTGATTTCAAGATTTTTCTTGACATAGGTAGAAATTTCTTGGATTTGCTACTTTGGACAAGCTGTCATTTCCAAAGTACTTGCTTGATCTCGATGATTTAAACTGTTGTGAGTTTTAATTTATGTCAGCTTGTAAATTCTGGAAACCGTTTTCAATTCGAGCAAATATTTCAAAAAATTTGCATCTGAAAGTAATTTTGTAATTTTTCATTTTTTTTAAAACACGAAGAAACTACTTTTAGATAGCAATTTTTCTAAATAATTGTTTGATTATAAAATGATTGAAAGGATTTAGAAGCTGAGGTTAATTTACACTCAGAACAGTTACAATCATCGAAATCAAGCAAATAGTTTGAAAATTAGAGCTTTGCGTAAGTACTGATTTCTAGATTTTTTTTCACATAGGTAGAAATTTCTTGGATTTGCTACTTTGGACAAGCTGTCATTTCCAAAGTACTTGCTTGATCTCGATGATTTAAACTGTTGTGAGTTTTAATTTATGTCAGCTTGTAAATTCTGGAAACCGTTTTCAATTCGAGCAAATATTTCAAAAAATTTGCATCTGAAAGTAATTTTGTAATTTTTCATTATTTTTTAAACACGAAGAAACTACTTTAAGATAGCAATTTTTCTAAATAATTGTTTGATTATCAAATGATTGAAGGGATTTAGAAGCTGGGGTTAATTTACACTCAGAACAGTTACAATCATCGAAATCAAGCAAGTAGTTTGGAAATTAGAGCTTTGCGTAAGTACTGATTTCAAGATTTTTCTTGACATAGGTAGAAATTTCTTGGATTTGCTACCTTGGACAAGCTGTCATTTCCAAAGTACTTGCTTGATCTCGATGATTTAAACTGTTGTGAGTTTTAATTTATGTCAGCTTGTAAATTCTGGAAACCGTTTTCAATTCGATCAAATATTTCAAAAAATTTGCATCTGAAAGTAATTTTGTAATTTTTCATTATTTTTTAAACACGAAGAAACTACTTTTAGATAGCAATTTTTCTAAATAATTGTTTGATTATAAAATGATTGAAAGGATTTAGAAGCTGAGGTTAATTTACACTCAGAACAGTTACAATCATCGAAATCAAGCAAGTAGTTTGGAAATTAGAGCTTTGCGTAAGTACTGATTTCAAGATTTTTCTTGACATAGGTAGAAATTTCTTGGATTTGCTACTTTGGACAAGCTGTCATTTCCAAAGTACTTGCTTGATCTCGATGATTTAAACTGTTGTGAGTTTTAATTTATGTCAGCTTGTAAATTCTGGAAACCGTTTTCAATTCGAGCAAATATTTCAAAAAATTTGCATCTGAAAGTAATGTTGTAATTTTTCAATTTTTTTAAAACACGAAGAAACTACTTTTAGATAGCAATTTTTCTAAATAATTGTTTGATTATAAAATGAATTAAAGGATTTAGAAGCTGAGGGTAATTTACAGTCAGAACAGTTACAATCATCGAAATCAAGCAAGTAGTTTGGAAATTAGAGCTTTGCGTAAGTACTGATTTCAAGATTTTTCTTGACATAGGTAGAAATTTCTTGGATTTGTTACTTTGGACAAGCTGTCATTTCCAAAATACTTGCTTGATCTCGATGATTGTAACTGTTCTGAGTGTTAATTTACCTCAGCATATGGCTATAATACTTACCTAAGTGTCATTGAGACACACAACATTACATTTCCCTTAAAAAGAAAAGAATTTTTTTTAACACCCACAAAGCCAATGTAATCGGAAAAAATTAAGTGAATCACAATTCTTAAGCTATATACATATATATATACATAAGGAGAACACTTTAAAATATTGAGCCCAATGTATTTAATTATAATATCTAGCAATAATGACTTCCTGTTGGGCTTCATTGTTTGTGTGGTCTGACCTTGTTGTTCGTCATGATTTTGAGATGAATGGCAGGTGCTGTTTATCCTACAAAATTAAAAGAAAAACAAATACTTAAAAAAACATCAAATTAGGTTTTCTTGTATTTAACGTACCTTATTTCTTCTTGACTGAATGCTGATCCACAGACAGACCAACAATCTGTTTAGAAGCTACAGATACAGACCGAGGTGTTTCGGTCAACATGTGCATATCGATCTCGTTCATGAGATTGCCACTGACGATATATTTATTCCAAAAAGATACTATGGCTACTTTCTCAGCGATTCCTTCTTTCAGTTTATCTCTGAAAGTTTATAAGAAAAACATCGATTAGATATGCATTTGCACTTGCAAAATAAAGGTTTACTTACTCTGTCATTTTGCTGGGGAAATTGTTTCCGGAGCTTGTGTTATACCAAAACATGTCCTGTCGAAGAATAGATTCCAAGAAAAGCTTTCTAATGCGACGGATCTAAGAAAATATATATTCGACCACAGACAATCCAGTCCCTGCTGTACTACAGCAACAACCCGCCACTACTAATGGCTCATTGTATTGTTGTTTCTCTTTACATAGACGAGACACTTCATGTGGCAGCGAATCGCTTATTCGTGAGATTTCACATTGTGTCCGCCAATGTGAAGCCTCCTTTTCTAAATAACCAATTCGATCTTTACTTTTTGTTGATGGATTGGTTTTTGTGTAAAGTGGAGTGGTTGGTGGTATCACTCCCAGATGAACTAAGTACGTCTTCACTCCCAATCTAAAAAAAAACAACAAAACAATTATAGAAAACAAGAAACAATTGGGCTTGGTTTCTGAGTTTCCAATCTAAGATATACCTTTGGATGTACGCTTTCCTTCGGATCTCCGTCATTGTGGCCAAATCTTTATCAAACAAACATAAAAAAACAATTTTTTTATAGTTATATATATTTCTTTTATTGAAATAAAGAATAATTAAATAAATATGAAAAAAACTTACCAAATGTGAAAAAAAACTATTATTTATGTTTTGGTAATTAGAGATGTCAGGCAGACTTTTGGCAAACCAAAAACAAAAAAAATTATCTGTCAGTGTGAGCAATAGTGTTTTTTAATCCACCACTCACATGTATTCACGGATTGGAAAAAATGAGTAAATTAAGAGAGTTTTCTCTTACTCACCTAAAAATAAATTTGCGGCTGTTTAAGGCAAGGGGGGTACGAGTCGCGCCTCTATGTAATTATTTTCTCTATGTACATGGATCTGCATCTGCAGACTTGCAGAAAAGTAGAGCGGGCCCAAAATATAAAACAAACATAAAAGTAAGACAGGGTACACACTAATAACTTACTCGAACTCTCCGATAACTTTTTTGACACATCTCACAATCACATGTTCTTAGCGTTCAGTTATGTAGTTTTGAGAATTTTCGCAATTTTCGTTGTTTTTAAGCAAACTGAGGTGAAATGGTAAAAAAAAAATTGAAAATTCGTTATCTGAACGGAACAAATTATGGTGCAGATGAAAATGCTATAATGAAGATGAACATATTCATCTTCACTATAATCTGCAATCTTCAGGTTCGTACTTCCTATAATCTTCATACATAAAGATGATCTCCATTTTGGGTTTCGCTCTCTATCGCACAAGTATGAATTTTTTATTTTGTTTCCTCTTTTTTTGCAGATGTCAATGCAGATGAAGATGAAGATGCATGTAAAGCCTCCTTAATTTTTAACCACCGTATAGTTAGCAGCCAAAAATCTGGAATTTTAAAATTTTTGATGCAAATAATTTAGTGAGAATTTGGTGAATTTAGTGAGCCATATCTAAGAATTTGGTGAATCATAGTTTAAAAGTTATTAACAATTTAAAGTTCGCGTATAGTTAGCAGCCAATGGAATCAAAAGTGGGCTTTATTGGTATCAATGGGGAATGGTTTCCAGAATTATGTGAGCCTATACTCAAATTTGGTGAAGCTATTGTTCAATAAATAATTAAGAATAACTAAACAAAATGACAGTTCTATAAACAATTATAATTTACACACTTCGTAACGCAACGTATTCGAAATAGTCATTCATGAAGTCAGTACCAACATACAAAAACAAAATTCTGTCCCAATCTCCACTTCCAATTGTCAATTTTGTGGCAAGTCTGAAAAAAGAAAATATGAAATTCGGCGAATTTGGTTAGCGCACATTAAAAACTAAGAAACAGTAACAAAAAAGAAAAAAAAAAGTAATTGTGTTTTAAACAAATAAGAATTACACATAAAAGTAAACCGTGCCTTCATAAATGTTGTGCAACTTAACCAAACGTAATGGTGATGTGTCGAAACTAACGATCGGAACAGCAACAGAAGAAGCCAACCACCAATCTCCATAAATTCCCTGTTCCAGGTATCGCACATTGACCACAACCGCGCACATCTTCCGCAATGGAAGATGCTGTATTAAATCTGAAGCATCCTCAAGATATTATATTACACAGCAGCCCTTCCTGCAAAATTGGAGCTACCGAAAACGAAACCCGCAAAAGACACTCCATAAAACCCGCTATAACCAAGGGACCAAAATACAGTTCTCGAATCGAACTGATAAAATTACAACTATTCCACTAAGCAACAGTGAATTATGTCTAACATAAATGTCCATGCATAAAAGTACAAGTGATTTCTATATGTATATTCTATTAACCTATTCGCGACAAATAGGTATCAAAAGAAATTGAATCTAACAAAAAGAAAAGAACATATTCATTTAAAAAAAAAAGTGTAATTATTCATTTTTATAAATTCTGAGATTTCGCTTCTCATAAAAATTAAGTGTTATATATGTATACATACATGTAAATATTCAAAAGAAAAAACTGAGCTTTCGCTCTATTGACAACAAAGAAAAAAAAAGATAATGCAACTTATCGTATTATAAATGTATATATGTACCTTTTATTTTTATTGTATTTATTTAGTGGCAAAACGCTACGCGCAATAGTATATAATAACCCTTGATTGAGCAAGAGGAAAACATTTTATCGAACATTGTATAACTTAATACAAAGCAATAGAAAAAGGCAATACATTATAGCCGCATATGTACTAATTTTGAACCTGAAATAAGAATTGTATTACACTAAATCAGAAACTGTAACCATAATAAAGACTCAATAGAATTCAATTCAATTCGGTGAACTAAATTATTTGATAATCTTGATTAGAGATGGCGAGGTAAGGTGTTTTGAATCCTCTGATGAAGGGAAGGTTATTTCGAGAGCGAATATATATTTTATAGTTGTCCAATATCTAGGAACGCAGGTATCGTGGTTGCCTTCAGATGAAATAGATGTTGTTTTGGGGACAATCCCACTTTAAATGGCGAAAATGTTCGGGCACAATTTTATTTTAAAATGGCAAAAATGTTCAATAAAAAAACTTGGCAATTTATAAAACTGTATTTACTTTATTACTTTAGTTATTTTTTTTTCTTTTTTTTTTTGCAAAGGCACTAAGTTTTAAAAGGCAAAATGAGGCAAAAGGCAAAATGAGGCAAAAGGCAAAATGAGGCAAAAGCCAAAATGAGTTTAAAAATTTGTTTTTTAATCACGGCAAACTGGAATTCGAATCTTCTTCGCTTTTTCTCTTCTTCCCAAAAATGTTGAATTGGCGGTTTATAAATGCTCTGTCTGGGCAAATTAAAATAAAAGACCTCCTCATTGGTCGGTGACCGACCAATCACGTAAGCTTTTTTAACTTTAAATTTTTGACGTTTCTCTTTAATTTGTTTTGGGTTTGTTCCATGGACTGTTAGGCTAAAATATTTTTAGGAGGCGATGACATTGACGACGACACTCCACCCTCCGTGAATCCTCGAAGTGATTCACCATCAACGTGAAGTACGGCAAGCTTCGATGCTGGTCGTCGAAGTGTTCCGTGAGTGGTTTTCACCTCAGCGCTTCTTACTTGTCCATCTGCCGCTGGATACACGTGAACTATTCTTCCTCGCTGCCATCTATTCCGAGGCTGGCTGGCATCACAAATTATGACTAAGTCGTCAACTTTGAGAGGGGATACTTTCTCATGCCACTTGCTGCGTTTGGTTAACATTGGAAGGTATTCCTATATCCATCTCTTCCAAAATCTGTTTTTTAACTGCTGCGATATTCTCCACTGCTTTCGGCAGCAAATTGGTGTGTCTTCCAGATTCGGCGTCTGAGTGGAGTTCACGCTTCCAATCAAGAAGTGGTTGGGTGTGAGCGGCTCATCCTCTTCTGATGTCAGTGGCAGTTCTGTTAACGGGTGAGAGTTGACGATATTTTCGGCTTCGATTAGTAGACTTCGAAGTGTTTCCACACGCGTTGCTTCTTCTCGTAGCGTTACCATTAGGACCTTCTTTACTGACTGCACCATACGCTCCCATATACCTCCTGAACGGACATGAAAACTTCCATTCAATTCCTCTAGTTGCCATTTCGTCCTGAATACGATCGGTGTCAAACAGATCCGCTTCTCGTTCTAACTCTTTTTTGGCCCCAACAAAATTTGTTCCATTGTCACTTCGTATGCGGACTGGAACTCCACGACGATTGATGAAGTTCCTCAGGCAAAGAATACACGCATCAGTTGAAAAGTCTCCAGCTATTTCTAAATGGATGGCTCTTGTGGTAAGGCAGGTAAACAATGCCACCCATCGCTTCTCTCTCCTTCGACCTATAGATACTTGCAGCGGCCCGAAATAGTCCAAGCCAGTGTACGTAAAGGGACGAACGTACGGCGTTAAACGGTCTGGTGGAAGCTGTCCCATAAGTGGGGTGACAGGTTTGGCTTTAGCAACTTTGCATCTTGGGCAAATCCTCTTAATACGTTTAAGCACTGACCTGATGTGTGAGATCCAGAAACGTTGGCGGATTTCGTTTATAGCTAATGCGTCATTTTGATGATGTAACAGCCGATGATAGTGGCTTACTATTAGGTCCGTAAATGCATTGTTCTGTGGTAGGATGGTCGGTCTTCTTGCATCTGTTGATAAGCAATTAGCAAAATCAATTCTCCCACTTACTCGTAGTAAGTCGTCTTGGTCTAGCTGTGGTGTCAACCGATAGATTGCACTTTTCCTAGAAACTTGGTTTCCCATCTTAAGTTCTGCGCCTTCTTCTCTAAAGGCTTCGATTTGAGCTTGTCTACATAGGAATCTTTCGGCTGAAGTGATTTCTGCGGCTGTAATGGGTTCTCTTTAAACAACTTTGTGCTGTTTTGATGTAGAATTGCTTTCGGCTGGAATAGTTTCTGCAGCTTGTCCTTGAAGAAGTTTGCGGGCAGCTATTTTTTCCCTGGCTCGTTTTAATAGTGAGCGAACGTAACGGATTACCCAGGCTATGGTTCGTTTCAATCTGGACAACGAAGAAAAATTAGTAAATTTAATTGTAAAGCTACTTGCCTGATTTATGTGAAGCATTTTGGCGCGAAGTTCTTCATCAAGCTTATCTGGAACTTGAATAGTAGGATCTTTAGGCCACTGATGCGCAGGAAGATGAAGGAAGTCTGGTCCTGTCAACCATCGGCTGTTTTTTGCGAATTTTGGAGGGCTGATAGCCCTGGTGGCGTCATCTGCTGCATTCAATTCCGTCGGAACCCAATTCCAATCTGACGAATTCGAAGTTTCCAAAATTTCGGCCACTCTATGTGCTACAAATGGTTTGAATCGGCGATGTGGAGACCTAATCCACCAAAGAGTCGTTTTTGAGTCACTCCAGTAGACAACTCGAGATATTTTGAAATTATGACCTGCTTGAATCGATGTCTGCAGACGAATTTCTAATACTGCGGCTTGTAGTTCCAGACGTGGGATGGACAAAAGTTTCTTGGGTGCACATCTCGTTTTTCCGAAGGCAAAGGCAGTGTCGACAGCATTTTCATACAGGAATCGAAAATACCCAACTGCGGCAAAAACGCTTTCACTGGCATCTGTGAAAATATGTAGTTCGACTGCGCTTGCATGTTGAATATTTGGCGAGTAACAACGATTTATTTGGAAGTGCTTAACGTTTGCAACTTCTTTCCACCAAAGTTTCCATTGACAAGGAGATTGTGTGGCAATGGATCGTCCCATCCCATGCCAGTTTTCCAGGTGTTTTGTAAAAGTATCTTTGAGAAAATGAGAAAGTCAGCTAGAAACCCATATGGGTCAAATACTGACATTACTATGCTTAACATTTCTCTCTTTGTTGGTGGTCTAGCTACTTCTATAACATCTTTCGCTATTTTATGGAACTTAAGTTGGAATCGAAAAGTATCATCTTCGGTGTCCCAATACATTCCGAGTACTTTCTCCACTTCCTTGTCCGACTCCAGCTTGACAGATGATTGAAGCGGACTCGAAGAACCATTTAGTTTGTGTTGAATTGCTTTCTTATTGCTCAGGAAGTTACGAAGTTTAAATCCACCCTCCGCATGGATCTGTTGGACTTCCAAACTAATCCGTTCAGCTTCGGCCTCGCTTGTAAAGCTACAAACATAATCATCAACATAATGGTTATCTATTATTCTCCTGACAGCCTCCGGAAACTCCTTTTCAAATTCTTTGGCGTTTTTGTTTTTGATGTATTCCGCAGAACACGGCGAGCAAGCTGCTCCAAAAATCATTGACGTCATGGCGTACGTTCTAGAAGGCTGGTCTGTCTCACCATTTCTCCACAAGAATCTTTGTGACACTTGATCAGCTGGGCGAATCTCGACTTGTGAGAACATCTCTTGTATATCTGCGACCACACCAACCACTCCTTGACGAAACT
The DNA here is from genome assembly GCA_910595825.1 of Philhelius pedissequus. Taxonomy (NCBI): domain Eukaryota; kingdom Metazoa; phylum Arthropoda; class Insecta; order Diptera; family Syrphidae; genus Philhelius; species Philhelius pedissequus. The sequence goes on from OU343160.1 coordinate 140,545,359, forward strand.
GGAACAACACTGATAAGAGCGGCTTGGCTTGCTCTGGACCTTTGAGTAGCAGTGAATTCAGAGAGATCTCTTCAACTTCGGCGGCTGCATCAAAAACTATCCTTATTTTTCCTGGCTTGTGATGGCTGGTTACACCAAAATGTGGCAAATACCATGTTCGGTTATCGTTAGTGTGAACTTCCTCAGGATTTAATTGTCTGGCATAACTCTTCTCCACATAACTTTTCATTTGTGCTTTGTATTGTGATGCGAACTCTGGATCCTTTTTCATTTTTGCTTCTATATTGTGAAGACGTCTCATAGCCATCTTAAAGCTGTCTGGTAGGATAATTTCATCTTGCCGCCACAAAAGGCCGGTTTCAAACCGTTTTCCTACACGCTTCGTTGTCTTTTCTAAAATTTCCCTGGCTCTTATGTCTTCCTTTGATTCCACCACTACATCAGGCTTTTCCACACCAAGACTTTCCACCTTGAAGTATTCTTCGACCAATCGATCCAATCGTTTGAGTGTCTCTCTTTCTTTTATGTGCATCACTACTGACAAATTGGCGTTGTTGGCATACTGCGGCCCATAGGCTATCCATCCCAGCTTAGTGCGAGCAGCTATAATGTTATTATCCCTTCTATCTTCTTTGATCTCTCTGGCGACTCCAAGATGGCAATTGTCCAAGCCTATCATCAGCACTGGCCTTGCATCTTTGTAGTTCCTGACCGGGACTTGCTCAAGATGCTGATAGTTATTCCGATTAAATGATTGTCTGGGCAAACACAAGTCTTTAATTGTCCTTACATCTTTCAATGAAAAACGTATATCACCCTGGTCGACTCCTTTGACTTCAACCGTGACCTTTCGTGACGGTTCGGTTACCACCTTTGTTCCATACCACTGCAATGTTAGTGGATGTGATTGGCCTTTAAGTCCGAGCTTATCTGCCACTGCCTCTTCCAGAACTGTGATCGATGACCCCTCGTCAAACATAGCATACGTTCCTATACCCCCTCTGGGACCATATAATGTCACCGGCACAATTCGAAATAATTGTCCATCGTTGATTTGCGTTTGACAGGTATGCATACGATTGGATAACTGGGCTGGTTCATTAGTGGCTTTGAGTGAATGCGATTCCGCCGATGTTGACTTGTTTTCAGCTGTACTCGTTGACGGCTGGTTCGTGTTTTCGTGAAGAAGTCTATTATGAAATTTACCACAACCTCTCACATTGCATCTCCTTTTGCTGTAGTATGTTGCAGTTCCATGGCCCACCTTCAAACACGAAAAACACAAATGTTTATCCTTGATTAACTTCCATCTGTCGTTAATTGAGAGATTTCGAAAGGATTCGCAGTCCATCAGCTGATGATTTCCTCCACAACATGTACATCGGGATCTTGCAACTTCCTTTGCGATTGGCTCCTTTTTCTCGTTCGTATGCAACATTCTTCTTGGATGTGTTTGACTTCTTGACGTACTGGGGGCAGTTAACTGTGGAATCAGCTGTATAATTTTCGCTTGTTGATTCAACCATGTCGCGAAATCTTTTAACGTAGCATATGGTGATATCTCCAGGGCTCGCCTAGCCCACTCAAACCTTCTTGATGGCGGCAACTTCGTAGCCAGCTCTTCCAGAAGCATTGGATTAGTCAGGTGGTGCTCACATTTTGCCGATGCTAGAAACGCAACGACATTTTCCACCATTGTTGCGAAGGCGATAAGGTTTTCAATACGAGCTTCGCTGATGGCTGGAAATTGTTGCACCTTCGTGAGTTGAGATCTCACTAACAGATCCGGCCGACCAAACCGAAATGCTAGAGTGTCAATAACTCTTGCTACGTTATTCGTGTGAATCAACAACGCTAAAACAGCTTCCTTGGCTTCTCCTTGAAGGCATCTTTGTAGGCGTATTGTGTTTTCCATCGCCGAGTATCCAAAATTGGCAGTCGTTTCTTCAAATGTGGCCAAAAATAAAGGACACTCTTAAGGTTGTCCATTAAAGTTCGGCAGATCATATAATTTCCTGTACGGCTGCGGCGTTGGTGTCAATGTTATCTGTCGTGACATAATGTCTTCTGTGCGACCGGCTGGTATAATATTGCGAAGCTGTCCTCCACTCTGTTGGTCTACTGTTTCTCTTAGGCGTTGTGTCTCCACCTGGTTAATACTGGTGTCATAGCGTAGCTGGTCAACCGACCCTTTAAGCGCTTGAATCTGTGCTACCAGGGCCGTTAGTAGTTGACTTTGTTGTACATGTACTTGTTGTTGTACATCTTGAAGCACTGGCTGATTCTGTACTGGTTGCTCAGATACCGGCTGGAATTGTTGTTGCACTGGCTATGCTGACTGTCCTGGCTGCGACTGCAATGATTGCATTGGCGAAGGCTGTATATATGTTGGCTGTGTTGGCTGCGACTGTGTTGGCTGCGACTGTGTTGGCTGCGACTGTACTGGCTGCGACTGCAGTATTGGCGAAGGCTTTAGTTGTGTTGACTGTGTTGGCTGCGACTGTGCTGTCTGTGACTGCGCCGACTGTGCTGTCTGCGACTGCGCCGACTGTGCTTGTGATGGTTGTACTGGCTGTCGTTGTAGTACCGATTGCGGTTGCCCTGGGTGTTGCTTTTCCATGTTGGGTCTTGGCTGGCCACTAAAACGTGCAGGGGGCTTGCCTTGGGTAGACCTGTTGCTCTTGCGCGGTGGTGTCGGCATAAACCAACGATGCGGTTTTACCTTTCGCTCAAACTATTGCAGCGACTGGCGTTAGTGGCGATGTATGCAATATTTGCAGTTCGGTGCACGTCTATGAGGAAATCCGGACAGTAAACTTTTCTTGTATTTGTGTAATTTTTACTTACACTTATTCTGCAGCTTCGGTAAGCTGCAGCGTTCCCATTTAGAAAACTTTCCAACTCTACGAGTAGGATAGCGGCACTTCAGCTTTGATGTTAGCGGTAGTTGTTTTAACCGCACTTCAATTTCCTTTGTGGAATGATAGCGGCAACTGTTAGCCGCACGCAATATTCCTTTGTGGAATGATAGCGGCAATTGTTAGCCGCAGGCAATATTCCTTTGTGGAATGATAGCGGCAATTGTTAGCCGCAGGCAATATTCCTTTGTGGAATGTTAGCGGCAAGCACAATTGTTTGATGGAGATGGCGGCGGCTGTGTAATTGGTTAATTTTTAAACAAAATTTTTAAAAAATGTTTTGGGGACAATCCCACTTTAAATGGCGAAAATGTTCGGGCACAATTTTATTTTAAAATGGCAAAAATGTTCAATAAAAAAACTTGGCAATTTATAAAACTGTATTTACTTTATTACTTTAGTTATTTTTTTTTGCAAAGGCACTAAGTTTTAAAAGGCAAAATGAGGCAAAAGGCAAAATGAGTTTAAAAATTTGTTTTTTAATCACGGCAAACTGGAATTCGAATCTTCTTCGATTTTTCTCTTCTTCCCAAAAATGTTGAATTGGCGGTTTATAAATGCTCTGTCTGGGCAAATTAAAATAAAAGACCTCCTCATTGCTCGGTGGCCGACCATTCACGTAAGCTTTTTTAACTTTAAATTTTTGACGTTTCTCTTTAATTTGTTTTGGGTTTGTTCCATGGACTGTTAGGCTAAAATATTTTTAGGAGGCGATGACATTGACGACGACAGATGTATAGCTAGGTATCAAGCAATCTCGAATACCTTGAAGATAAAATATCAAACCGAAAAAATGCCACCGACAAAAATCTCAAAAAAAAACTATTGTGACAGGTCTTAAGATTTTATAGATTTCAAAATCGATCTTATGAGAATATATCTTAAAGAAGAACTTTCTAAGCTTATTGAAATATTAATTATTGACAGCGAGGATAATGGGCTTTATTGGGCGAGTTGCATCACTTTATGACCCATTTCATATAAAATGTCTCATTGAGTAATATATTTTATTATATGGGCAAATGTCTGCATCTCATTTAGTCAATAAAATAATTATTACCAACAACTTCATTAATGTTTGTCTTTTATTTACAATTTTTTAAATCCAAGTTGGTTTAAATAATTGTGCGATTTCAGTGTTCCTTTTTTTAATTATATACACGCACCAAGAGTATTTTAACTACCTTTAATAAGCACAATGCGAGGAGATGCCGATATAAGTACATTCGTTTTAAAGTTATGAATATCAAAATGGTAGAGAAAAATAGAGCCGTATTGCACATACGTGTTGTACGGATAAAGAGAGAATCTCTGTTCGTTACATTACGTCCGAAGTTGGCTCAAGGGTGAACTGCTGAAAATTCCTAGAAGCTCGAATATTACGGTTGAATAGCTTAAGGGGAGGAATGCAAATGTCTATTTGCATAGAACATTGTATATATAAGAATTGAGATAAAACAATAAAAAAAACCCGTAATATTTCGACGCTGTTTTCTAGAGTTGTAAATGCTTCAGTTGTTGTTATAGATATCACGAGATATATATTTTACATTCTGTCTAACAGAGTTCAGGAACCCCTGTCCTTATGTGGGAGTTATATTTAAGCTTTTAAGCCAGATCAAAGGGAAGATGAACGTAAAAACTAAGCAGTATTTTTAGCACCAAAGAGTATGTGATTGTTCTACAAAAGAGAGTATGTGATACACATACATTTAACTAAGAGCTAATTAGTTCCTTTAATACACGTGCTCGTGGATAGCGCATATAGAGGATGGGTTTTGCTTTAATGAAAAACTGCAGCTTTGAGTTCCTGAAGTATTAAATTTTAAGCGGTTTTTAGTTTTTCAGGATCTAAATTTGAAAACGATTACGAACAGCATTAAAGAAAATAAGAAAAACAGTCGGATTAAAAGCCAAGCACTGAAGACACTAGCATTTACTTTATGAGTATCGGAATTGAAACCCTTCAATACGACTTGTATTGATATGCCGGAGAGGCTATTTCTAATCCAATGAAGAATAGATTCACCGATAAAATTTAATACATTTTCGTTAAGAGAGCTTGATGAAATATAAAGTGCAATAATCTGGCTTTTTCAAAAACGATGTACAGATTCGTGCCATTGTTCGGTGAGATATAGCATCAGATCATGGGCCTTTTGCTACGAAACTGCTTTATCGTTTTCCAAGATGCTGGTTAATCATTAATCAGAGTTTGCATGACCTTGAAAAGGAGGGACGTAAATGCAATTATAGATACATAAAGATTGAAGAAGCTTCGCTCTTTTAGGGACAGGCTGGATAAAAATTCTGTTTTCAATACACTTCGAAAGATACCAGTAGAGTAGGGTGGAAGGTAAAGTTTTCGCAATGTTTTTGCCACCGTTGAAGAACACCTTTTCAGTACGATCCGGGCCAGCGGGTTTGTGTATCGCGGTCTTTAAATACAAATCCATGAGTGCGACACAAGGTTAGCCTCATGAAATTATATACGCTCTCAAGTACAGTTTTTACATATAGCCAAGAATTTTTTACTACGTTTTGGTAATTGTAGTATTTTAATATTCCTATGCACCTATGTAACTATTCCTTGAATCATCTATTCAACAATTTATTATACCATTTATAGAACCAAAGTAATCGGGGGTGGCCGTGGCGCGATAGTTGTGTGTTCGCCTGTCAACCTCATGGTCACAGGTTCGATCCCTGCCGTAGTCTATGTCTTCTTATTTTCCATTAAAACCAATTCTAAAAATAATTGTCATACAATGAGTTACTGGCTTACTCATTACATGCTGTTTAGGCATAACACTAACAACATGTGATTGAGTAAAACTAGTATACCGATAAAATATGACAAAAAGGATAAAAAAATTAATGCGAATTATAAGGGACATTGATAAATAAGACACGGAAATTTCTCCGCATTAGTTCAGCCGCCATCCCTGGAGATAAAATCTGACACAACAACCACCTACAGTCTCCGAATATCACGCCACACATCTTTCCTATCATTCTTTCTCTTCCTTAACCTCACCCTCACGCCCGCGCTGTGTTGAAACATTTAAAGGGTATTCATAATCCCTTGAGCGCGTGTAGATTATAAAAAAAAAAAAAAAAAAAAAAATCTTACCTAGATCCGCTTTAAACCTAACTAATAATAACTAGAATTCCTACCTACTAGCGACAAGCGCAAGTTCTCTGTAATTCGATTCTAAAGTGAAATCGTTCGAATTCGGACAATATTTACTGTTTATTTGAAAATCGGAAATTGAAATCCGAATTTGGGATCGAAAATGGGAAATTTCGTACTTAGCAACGCTATTTTTATTGCTAAATACATTCGAATTTCTGAAATTTCATTCGATATCTATTCATCAACCGGAAAAGTTTTGCTGAAAGCTAAAATATAAGTATTTAAAAAAATTACATAAAAATTTTTTGATGGTTAAATGTTTATTATATATATACATTATACACTTATTGGACAAAATAGAATAAATATAATGATATTTTTGATGATAACATATTATTATTTTAAGGGGAACCACAAACAAAAATATTAACACAAAACACAATCAATTTGAAATTATGGTTGAATTTATGTGTTCCCAGCCGGATTTATCAAACGGCTATTTAAAAACTGCAGAAGCACAGAGAATTTCAAGTAACCTGTGGAAGCGCTTAGCAAATGATTTAAACGCAGCTGGTCAACCAATGCGTGAAGATTATGCTTGGAATAAAGTAAGCATTTAAGCAATCACGTTTAACAAATTCAAAAATATTTATTAGGTTTTGGCCGATTATAAAAATCACATTAAGTCCAAAGCATGGAAAAATAAAAATTGTGTTTCGGGAACAGGAAGTGGCCGGTCTAAGTATTGCAGTTTCAATGCTTTGGAAGGAAAAGTAATAGCCTTGTTGTAGATAGATGAGTCTCGGTCTCCGAGGTGAAATTACTTTAAAATCACCTGAGACGAGACTAACAAAATTCTCGCCTGATCTCGTCTCGTTGCCAGCCCTAAGAGAAAGCAATTTGACTTGGATGAGAAGTACAAAAAAAAAACATATAGAACTTGATGAGAGGAGAGCTAGAAAAAGAAAAAATTGAAATACATAAAAAAATGAATACGAAAAAGCCAGAATAATGTTGAAGACGAAAACCGGTTCAAAAAATTAAACTTAATTAAAAATTGCGATTTTATTGCAAATTAGAAATTCTTTTTATTTATTTCTTTAAAATAACGATAACAGGTGCTGGTATCCAACTTGTGCAAGAAATTTAAGAATTGCACCTAGTTTTATAATTGCAGCCATTGAAGACAATATTTTCCATTTCCGCAGATCATCCACTTATGCTGTTCATAACATACATACGTGTATCTTTTAAAAGACGACAATTTTTAACAAAACTAGAAAAAATATGTATTAGTATAAATATAAAAATTATAATTATAAATATAAGTATAAAAATTAAAATAATCAAAAACGAATATTATTTAAGTGCTGTTAAATTTAAAATGTCATTTTTGACAAAAAACGAGCTCGAGTTCCGAACATTTATTCGAAAGTTGCAAAGGTTATTTTGCAACATTTCCTTTCGATTCGAAAGTTGTACAAACTAACTTTGAAATTAGAATCGTAAATAACTTTCGAACGGTTTTTACTTTCGAATCGAATTGGCGAGTTAAGCCCCGCAGTTTCGGATTTTATTTACATTGTCTTTTATAGACGTTATTGCATATTTACACGACTGACATATTTTCTGCCTTGTTACCCATTTTTGCCATTAAACGCGATTTTATATATAAAAGACTAAAATATGACAGAAAATGTGGGTGGCAATGGTGCAGTGGATAAAGTAGTTGATTGCTAACTTAGACGTGTGGGTTCGATCCCCATGCTGGGCGCATTCTTTTCTATACCTCCAATTTTAATTGGATGCCGCCCATGTGTTAAAATGAGATAATAGTCAATACCTGGTTCTCAAATCCACTGTGTAAACAAAAAATTATTTCCTATCATTCTTTATCTTCTAACTAGTGCCGTACAATTCAGACCTTAGGTCTTACAGGCTTTCAGTTAAATTAAAAAAAAAAATAATAACATAAAATGTAATTTTGTCTGTCGCGTAAATCTAGCTGAAAGTTTAAACAAAAATTAAAATATAAGACTGCTTTGACACAAGGAATCGGAGTTGCCAGCAACTGAAAGTTTTGAAAGCGAGAAGGGCAAGAAGTAAGTGGAATTCGCCATACTTCTCGCCCTCAGAACACTATAGAGCTTGACTGCTAACTTGGAGCATTCTTTTCTATACCTACCTCCATTTTCAACTGAATGCCTACCAGTGTTACGAAACCAAAACTATTTATGTATCCCTTCAACATATTTCAACATATTTAAAAAAATATCTGATTAAAGTATTATTAACATTTATTTTATTTTATAAATCAAAAACATTTTAAAAAATACATACATACATATATATATTTTATATGTTACCGTTTGCCTTGAAATGATTGTGAAAAAATGTGTACATTTAAAATAAAAATATGTATTCCCAATTCCTACCGAAAAAAGAATCCTTCGCGATAATATAATATCCCAAAAGTAACTTTGATATCCCATCCCGTTCGAAAAATGAGATAATAAACACCTAATTCTTGTGGCAAATGCTAGAATTAATTTATTGGTATATGTTGATATACCAATGATTAATTAATATATTGCGGACAATTAATTTCTTTTAAGTAATTTATTAAAAATGTACATGTTGTTCAATGAAAAGTTAGAATAGAATGAAAATTATTTTCTTGTTAAATATAAATATTAAACAAAAATCTCAGCCACATACAATTTTAAAATAATAATACAGTAGAAGCTGCTTACACTTAATACAAAGTGTAACTTTTATCATTTCCAACAGTATATAATTTGCCAAGGATATGCAATTTCTTAAAAGTTCACCTACTGCTACATTCTCTTTTCTTATATTCCAGTTTATTTTATATATACCTACTTGTTATGTTCATAAGACGATAGAAAGAAAGGAAAAATCCTCTGACTGTTGGGGTTGAATTCTATGTATTAACTTTACTTAGGAACTAAAACTAAATAACATATATTGTGCTTATTTTATCATTGCCGACAATTTTGTGCATATTTTTTAAGAAAAAAGAATTGCCGTACAATAGTTCATAATTCGCACTCAAAACAGTATGGTTCACAAAAAACAACCACACCGCAATATACAACACTTGTTTCCCCTTAAAATTTATATTCCCCCGTAACACATAATACATATCTTTATACTGAAATTTAATAGGTTTATACAGATATAATTTTTTTTGTTTTTATGTAATTATGTATGTAATTCATTTGTTAATACCATTCAGTAAGTTTAAGTAGCTTAAATATAATATTTATATTAATTTCATTTTTTTTGTTATTAATTTAAACGACATCAATTCATGATGTATTAAATCTACTCCACTAAAAACCATATATTTACTGGCAAAAATAATATATTTAAAAATTATATACCTATATTTCTATTATTTTTTTGGAATTTTTGTTTGCATTAATATTTTAGATCTTCTTAAATTTTCCAATCTCTTACTGTTTCGACTATTTTTCTTTTACAAGTATTACGGTTAATATCCTCTGATTCTCTGTCCTTAATATAAGAATAAACTAATGGATTATTAGCAAAAGTAACCCTTGACACATATTCCTTTTTTAATTGGTTGAAATGAGCAGTTCGATAAGTTTCATTGATTTTAATTGTATATACAAATCTACTTAATCTATTACTTCTTACTGCAGGTATCCATTTGATTCTATTTTAAAAGGTATTGAGATACAAAACGGTTTCATTTTTCTTAAACAGGTTCTTCAAAATCATTCTTAGTATTAAAATACTTTCTATTGCATGACTTTACTTCGATGGACCTAAATATCTTATTATTATTGTTTTTTATTAAAAGATAATCTAAAAGCGTTCTAGTTTTGTAAGAAAAAATTAAACATGATGGCGAACGATCGGTAACTGTGTTTCGATATTTAAATAAATAATTTTCAATTTTCTCAATTATTGACAAACTTACAGACTCGCTTACATACTTTTTAATTCCCTTTTTGAAAGTTTGCACCGCCCTTTCTGCAAAGCCATTAGACTGGGAATGGTATGGAGGACTGTGAATTAATTCTATACCATTTGCATCGCAAAAACGTTTAAAACAACCCGACGAAAATGGTGGACCGTTGTCCGTTACTAATTTCCACGGAATGCCAAAAATTGCGAAATTTCCCCTTAGTTTCCTTATGCCACTCGTTCATAAGGTGCAGTTGTAGCTCTCCATAATCCTAAAGGAACAATTTGGTATAGTTTTGAAGAGCCAAACGAGTTTGCATTCCTTAGCCACCATACAAGCAACCTTGCCATTTTTTTCATCCTTACTATACCCACACATGGAGCTACCATTGGAGCTTTTCTGGAATAACTAATCTATTCCTGAAAAATATATAATCTTCTTCGCATTCCAATTGATTCCATCCCCGTTTACCGCAATCCAAAACCTTATACTTATAATCGTATACTTAGAAAAAACTGCCAAATTCAATGGGAAATTACTCTTTTCAATAATATTTCCAATTATGCCTGGTTCAATTTCCAAATCTTTTGATAATGGCAGCCAGCCACGAAGAGCCTCCGCATTCGCCAATATCTTTCAATTTCTATGTATAATTTTGTAATTATACATGCCCATAAATATAATTCATCTTTGTACCCGCGCGGCGGCTTGTGGCAGCGTACACTTACGGATTAAAAATTTCTTTTAGGGGTTCGTGGTCACTAACAATCGTGAATTCTTGATCATACACATAAATATGAAATTTTTTAATAGCAAAAGCTATAGCTAAAAGGCAGAATTACACTTATTATATAAATAGGGCAAACTCTCCATATAAATATGGCTAAAAAGTTTCATATAAATGTGATCGACATATGTATTTATATGACAACATTTAAGGCTTCACAATGCAACTGTGTTCAGCCTTACTCAACGCAGTACTCGCAAAAAGAACTGGCAATTCTACTCCATCTACGAGGTGGGACAAAACCGCACCTATAAATGTTCATCATAATGAATCAATGAATTATTTTTTATCAAATATTCTTTACTATCCTCTTTACTATTCCTTTTGTCATTCTATTTTCCATTCAAAATTATTAGATTTATTCAATAAACCATACACATTTTTAAGCTTTTCGGATAAAGCCTAGTACGCTGCTGATGCGAAACGAAAATTTTCGGTGGTCTCCACTAGGAGAGCGAAATGTCAACGAAAACCACAGTTTTGTCCCCAAATTACTTTTAGATGAATTTTTTTTTGTCATCAAATTACTCTAAGATGTAATGGATATAAAAATAGTTCAGGTTACATATAGAGGATTTAAAATAAAACTCAGAACCGTTTAAATGATCCAAATTAGACAATTACTTTTGGATTTATAAACTGGTTCATCTGCCGATTTAAATGAAATTTCTATCAATCTTAAGAAAATCAATTAAGTTGGGAGGTAAACCACTCTAAAAATCGGAAACTACGTGCTTCATTGGGATGGTGTAAACGGTTCTGAGTTCTAATTTATGGTTTCTTACTAATTCCGGATACCATTTTCAAGTCCAAGAATTATTTTTAAAAAATTACATCTAAAAGTAATTTGGTGACAAAACTACTTTTGGTTTTGTTAATGCTTCCTTTGATAGTATGAAGTGGACAACCCGTTTCAAAGATATAGTCCAAAAGCTATTCACTGTTCACCTTGAAATACATAATCTGAAAATACTTTGGAGTGTATCTTTTTAGAATCAAAACTTCATACTTTCAAAGGGAGCATCAACATTTTTTGCAAAGAAGTTGTATTAAAAAAAATAACTCCAGGAATACGCATACATAATTCTAAATATGCGTATTTCAAGAGTGATTTTTTCAATAAGCCTTCTACCTAAAAAACTTTTGATGCTGATTTTGAGAGTATTAAGAGTAGATTACAAATAGGTATCAACCAAGTTTTTAGGATAACCCGTTCAAAAGATACACTCAAATAATACCAAAATCGAATGAATAGTATGAATGCATGATCTTATATGTCAAATCCAATCCACAAGTGACCAGCCTGCAAGCAGCTTGATTTGCTTTCAAATCCACGAGCAGTGCATCTGCCATACGATGGTTCAATTACATTAAAAAACATCGTCCAGAAAAACAAAAAGAAGGTAGCAATGAAAATGCGAGGTAAGTTGAAAGCGCTTTTATTATAAGTACATACATAGTTAACTTTTTTTTATTTTGTTTATTTATTTAGGAAATTGACTACAAAGAACCTGAAAATAACTAAAAGTCGGTGTAATAGGCCTATTGGGGAACCGAACACCTTAACAAAAAAACGGTTAACGCACTATAATGCATACCTCTTGGGTAGTGTGGAAATGCATTGTGTAATGACTACCTTTTTTACAGTTGCACATCAAAGAGAAGTCTTTGTTGTTGCCAGAGATTCAAGCGATGGGTTACATTTTAGTAAGTATATGTATATATAATGATCCGTAATAATTCTTTCCAAAGCAAAAAAGTGTTGGTTTTAGTAGCGAATCCTATTTATTGAAACGAAATCGACATAATAGACAAAATAATAAAAATAAATTAGAAGGAATAAAATTAAATATATTGTTGACATAATCCTACCATTTGCAAAAATGCAAACGCTCTCTGAGATCCTTTCTTTGAAGAATTAAACTGAAAACTCTTGTCCATTTCTATTTGCCAACAGGGATTTCAATCAGGAATTGTGGATTTTTCTTGGCAAAATAGAACGCAAAATAATTTTTTTTTAAATTCTGATTAATGATCCATCCATTTCGCTACTAGTTTCGTTTTTAACTTTATTTGACACTAAACTGACAGCTGATAAATGACGACTGAACTGAATTCTTAAGAATTGGGACATGGAAGATTGGTTTGTATTTATCAGATGCCCTTACGTTACGTTAGATCAGTTTGTTTTTTAGTTAGCTTGTTTTATTAAATTTATAAAAACTAAATTGTTTTAAATTCATAAATACATTTCCCCAATTTCTCGAGCACCTTTAAGAATTTTTCTTATCCTTTATGAATATTAGAAATTAATTTCAGAATAACGTGAACTATTATTTTAAAGTTAGTTATTCGCAATTTCTTAAGAAAATACACTACTCGTTCGGAAGAGCATCAAACTGATAAATTATTATTTTTATAAATTGAATAAGATTCACTGAATTCTGAAATATCTTTTTTAATAATTTTTGATTATATCTGAGTTAGAAAAGAAAACTTCATAATTTAGTGAAGCATAGTTTTTAAAATCGCAATTTTTGAAGAAAATATACAAAACGTTTCTCAGAGTGTCGCATGCATAATAAATCATTTAGAGCGAACTAACTGTGATTCACCAAATTATGAAATTTTGTTTTCTCAGGTATAGTCAAAAGTACTAAAAAAGATATTTCATAATTTGGTGAACCGCATGCAGTTTGCCATAAATGATTTATTATGCATGCGATACTCTGAGAAACGTTTTGTGTACTTTTTTCAAAAACTGTCATATTTTAAAAAACTGTGATTCACCAAATTATGAAATATCTTTTTAATATTTTCAGATTATATCTGAGTTTAAAAATAAAACCAGAATTTGGTAAATCTTAGTTTTTAGGTTAAAGTCACTTTTACATGAAACTACATGTTTTTATTCGAGATAGTGTCGCGCTTATATATAATTGCTTATAACTCAGTAACTAATATTCACCAAATTCTGAAATCTCTTATACTGTCTTCTAAGCTAGGTCTAAGCTCGAGCACCAACTTTCAGAATTTGGTTTATCTTAGTTTTCAAGTTAAAGGCACTTTTACATGAAACTACATGTTTTTATTCGAGATAGTGTCGCGCTTATATATAATTGCTTACAACTCAGTATCCAAGATTCACCAAATTCTAAGATCTCTTATACAGTCTTCTAAGCTAGGCCCAAGCTCGAGCACCAACTTTCAGAATTTGGTGAATCTGAGTTTTTAAGTTACAGGCACTTTTCCATGAAACTAGTTGTTTTTATTCGAGATAGTGTCGTGCTTTATATATAATTGCTTATAACTTAAAAACTAAGATCCACCAAATTCTGAAATCTCTTATACAGTCTTCTAAGCTAGGTCTAAGCTCGAGCACCAACTTTCATAATTTGGTGAATCTTAGTTTTTAAGTTAAAGTCACTTTTACATGAAACTACATGGTTTTATTCGAGATAGTGTCGCGCTTATATATAATTGATTATAACTCAGTAACTAAGATCCACCGAATTCTGAAATAACTTTTTTAATACTTTCTGATTATATCTGAATTATAGAAAACAAAATTTCATATTTTGATGAAGCACAGGTAATTTGATATAAATGATTTATGATGCATGTGAAACTTTGAGAAATGTTTTTTGTATTTTCTTCAAAGTGTCATTTTCCCAAAAACTATGATTCACCAAATTATAAAAAATTGTTTTTAACCCAAACATAATTCAGGATTATTTAAAAATATATTTCAGAATTCAGTGAATCGTAATTAATTTATAAAAATAATAATTTATCAATGCAACTTTAGAATTATTATAGTTCACTTTACTCTGAAATTAATTTTTAATATTCGAAAAAAGGATAAGAATAATTCTTAAAGGTGCCCAAGTAATTGGGGAAATGTATATATTTAATTTAAACAATTTAGTTTTCATGAATACCTTAATAATATAATAAAACAAGCAAACCAAAAAGCGAACTGACCTAACATAACGTAAAGGCATCTGAAACATACAAACTTCTGTCCTATGTCCTCATGCTTGACATTATAGTTCAGTGTTCATTTCACAGCTGTCAATTTTATTGTAAAAAAACAAGCAAAATGCTGGAGAAATGTTTTGCTCATAACCAACTGTTGCTGCGGCAAAAAATAATAATATATTACTGCAGAAACTGCTCCAAGTTCGGTGGATGCATAAATTTAAATAATCACTAAACAATAATCCATGTATGTGTTGCTAAGATAGTAGTAGCGAAGATTAGCATCATCATCGTCTGCAACAGCAGCCACAGAATCTAACAGTGATAACTACTTTGGCCATATCTACAGAGACAACCTTAAAAGACCATCTTTTGGCTTTGTTTGCAAGGCTGATAAGGAAAGTCATTCACAGTGTTTACCATATTTCAACAAAAGTACAGAAATCTACACAACATACAGAATTGAACAAAACAACACAACCGGTCCATGGCATAGCCGTCTGCATTATATCATTTGTATAGTTGGCTTTGAATGCAAATAAGAGACGTAGTGGTTTAGCATTGGCCATGTATCTAGGAGCGTTTGCAAAACATTTTGCTGCACATTTGGATCACATATTGTACCTATTTTGCTCTGCCGAAACGGCCATGAACTCGGTTTATCAAAGCATTGATTCTGTTTAGTCATAGCCGGACATTGGGAGTTCTCGTCTTACGTGCAGTTTATTGCCATTTCAACGTGTGTTGTCATTGAAGTCACTGTCCGGATATATTTGAATCCGCCACTCCTTTGCTAGATGCGAAACAAGCATAAGTTCGTGTTCACTGTTGGAAGTTGACAAGAAATCGGAACACTTGAACTTGGAGATCTGGTCAAATGCCCCCACTATCATGAAATCCACAAGGCATGTACTTCTTAAAGATGCAGGTGTTTTGTTAGATAAGTACCATTTGAGTAAAATAGATGACGTTGACACGGGGAAGTTTTCATTTTGCCAATTTACACAAAATTCATTATATAAATTCAATTCCGTCTTTTTTTCTTCTTTTTAGATTGGAAGAACACCAACGAGAAGTTGAAAGATGCAATGCCGCTCGAAAAATATTGATTAAAGATCGCAAATGCAAGAAAACACTTCCAAATAATATTTTTCGTACATTTTTGGCTAAGAAATCGTTCATCGTTACACACGTTCTTCATCTTATTCGGAATTTGTGCATTTAATACAAAAATCAGCATTTGTCTTTTAGTATCAGTTGATTAATATCACAACATGGGTGCATCCCATTAACCTAGATTCAAAACAGATTTTCAATATTATATGTTATTAATTATATTTTAAAATTTTTATATTATATTTACATACATAGTAACTGCTTTGTCAAATAATTTAATTTATAAGATATATACATATATGTACATTTAATGTAAGACTTTTACTCGTATTTAATATTATATGGATATAATATACATGAGTCGAAAATAAAAGCTTTGGTTGAATTTAGTCAACAAGTTCTCCGCACACATCACACAATGCAGAAATTAAAGTCCCCTATCAACTTTGCCAGTCCCAATTGCGGAGTCCAGAGATGTTAATCTATATCATGTCCGTTTCAGCCTATTTTCCTTCGACATATTGTTGACCGAAGTTAATTATTGATTATTAAATATTGTCCTAGAATTTTTGAAATTTTAGGAAAGTTTCTTGTCTGCTTGGATTCGAGAATTGTTTGGCAACGTTTGCGATGCCTTGGTGCTATCTGAGGGATTTTGCTAGCACAGTTTGGAGAATTTCATAACCAAAGAGCAAATATATATCTAAAGAAAGATAGGTATTATTTACAACATAAAAAAAAGATGTAAGTGTTTACTCTGTACTACTTACAATTTTATTGTCTAATTTCCTGTATTGTTGCTTCTTCTTACTATTGGTACTAGATTTAACCATTTCCTATATGCATTGATTATTGTTTTGATTTTCTTTCGGTGGATAACTTTTCAAGTGACAGCCCGTCTTCGTCCATATAGTCCGACAAGCATTCTAGTTCTTGTGGCGGCTCATTGCAACCCTGCGGCTGTAATACAAAATTCCAAAACAATGCCTTAATGCGGGATATACACTGTTCAAATGCACGCCATGCATATTAGTGAAAATAACTCACGCATACATTGTATATGCTTGAAGCAAAATTAAAACGTTTTGATTTTTGTTCAATCATCGAATACACTCTCATATGCTTGACATGCATTTGAAAAGTGTATATCCCGCATAAGACCATTTATATATGAAAGTCTTTTTAATTTGCTTTTTTCCTTCATCATTTCTAACGTAAGAGCTATGAAAAGATAAATGTGATCAACTGGCGTTTCTCGACTGTCGATGTTAATGTTATAGGTTTTCAACGCATTTTTGAGAGGATTATCAATTGTGTTAGCTACAAATATCCTGAAAAGCTATATTTTGCCCACCAATGTTTTGAAAACAGATTGTTTTGCATTATTTAATGTGTTTAATAAATAGAGTGCAACTCAGCAAATTTTGTTTCCTTTTTTGAAATTCTTGATTGACAGATACTTTACAGTTCCTCTTGTTTTTCCAACTTCAAAATTTTGCTCGGTTTTTGCCAAGTAATTGCAGAGATCAAATTTGTAGAGATAAAATTTAGTTTTTCCCGATCTGCGTACTAGACTTTAATTGTATTTTTGAATTTTAGACGTTCAATCGCATCTACAAGGATTTCTGCATCAAAATCGATAGTAAAACTACTACCAATTACAGCTTCTTCAGCGGCCACCACAAATATTATCGCTACCAACAGAGCTGCTGCTGCTGCGAAACTAACTCCAATTGTGCCCAAGAATGCTGCACAACCATGAAACAAATCGCCGCGAGACACATTAACTTCAACATTTCAAAACTAAAGTAGTTAAAAATCCAAATAAGACCATATCACCAACAATCACATTTTGTGTCAGTACTAATTGTATCCTCAAATCGAATACAACTACTCGAATAAGGTCCACTAAGACCACATCTTCAGCATCTACTCGAACCACAACATCACGACTCTATTACTGGAATACTAACCCGACCAACAATTCCTACATCTAAAGCCAACAAACTTACAATAAATACCATAATGTTTATGCTGTTTATTTCTAATATAGGTTTTTTACAATAATGTAAATAAAGCTTTTGTCACATATATTACAGATCTGTTTTTTCATCATGTTTATTTTTATATGCTGTCGAAGATTGTCTTTCAAGATCCGTCCATTGTATTTGAGGATGAACAATACCATCATGCTCATTTAAGTGACGCTCCAAAGCTGATTTATGCCGAAGTAGTTTTGCACGAATTTCACACATTCTGTCATATGCTGTTGAATGTTTCGGCTTTATATAACTATTCAGGGTTAAGTTTGTTGCGGGAATCTGAAAAGAAACATCAATCATTTCGTTCCAAAAGATTCTTGGCAACTCCTGTCGCTATTGATTGACCTTTTCCTGGTGACATTGATACTCCATTACGACTTCATTTGGAATGTAATAGTTTTCTTCGTCGCTAATGTCATCGAAATCCTTAGGCATTTGCAACAAGCTAAATTTGTCTCTCGACCACACGTTCCAAATGGATCACTTTAAGAATTATTGTTAGGGGAATCAAATTTATCAATTACGAAGTCTGTCTCATTATTATGCTGATCGTGATTACAAAAACCATTCGAGCAAGACACCTCCGATCCCTCGGGAGTGCTCGCTATGCTAGATGTCCCGGAGTTGGCGTTCGGATCCGATCCATACCCGGCATCCAAAAGCTTCGTACATACATCACCGTTATAAACGCAAGGACAAGCGATTATATACTCACTTCTAAACCACTCTAAAAATCGGAAACTACGTGCTTCATTGGGATGGTGTAAACGGTTCTGAGTTCTAATTTATGGTTTCTTACTAATTCCGGATACCATTTTCAAGTCCAAGAATTATTTTTAAAAAATTACATCTAAAAGTAATTTGGTGACAAAACTACTTTTGGTTTTGTTAATGCTTCCTTTGATAGTTTGAAGTGGACAACCCGTTTCAAAGATATAGTCCAAAAGCTATTCACTGTTCACCTTGAAATACATAATCTGAAAATACTTTGGAGTGTATCTTTTTAGAATCAAAACTTCATACTTTCAAAGGGAGCATCAACATTTTTTGCAAAGAAGTTGTATTAAAAAAAAATAACTCCAGGAATACGCATACATAATTCTAAATATGCGTATTTCAAGAGTGATTTTTTCAATAAGCCTTCTACCTAAAAAACTTTTGATGCTGATTTTGAGAGTATTAAGAGTAGATTACAAATAGGTATCAACCAAGTTTTTAGGATAACCCGTTCAAAAGATACACTCAAATAATACCAAAATCGAATGAATAGTATGAATGCATGATCTTATATGTCAAATCCAATCCACAAGTGACCAGCCTGCAAGCAGCTTGATTTGCTTTCAAATCCACGAGCAGTGCATCTGCCATACGATGGTTCAATTACATTAAAAAACATCGTCCAGAAAAACAAAAAGAAGGTAGCAATGAAAATGCGAGGTAAGTTGAAAGCGCTTTTATTATAAGTACATACATAGTTAACTTTTTTTTATTTTGTTTATTTATTTAGGAAATTGACTACAAAGAACCTGAAAATAACTAAAAGTCGGTGTAATAGGCCTATTGGGGAACCGAACACCTTAACAAAAAAACGGTTAACGCACTATAATGCATACCTCTTGGGTAGTGTGGAAATGCATTGTGTAATGACTACCTTTTTTACAGTTGCACATCAAAGAGAAGTCTTTGTTGTTGCCAGAGATTCAAGCGATGGGTTACATTTTAGTAAGTATATGTATATATAATGATCCGTAATAATTCTTTCCAAAGCAAAAAAGTGTTGGTTTTAGTAGCGAATCCTATTTATTGAAACGAAATCGACATAATAGACAAAATAATAAAAATAAATTAGAAGGAATAAAATTAAATATATTGTTGACATAATCCTACCATTTGCAAAAATGCAAACGCTCTCTGAGATCCTTTCTTTGAAGAATTAAACTGAAAACTCTTGTCCATTTCTATTTGCCAACAGGGATTTCAATCAGGAATTGTGGATTTTTCTTGGCAAAATAGAACGCAAAATAATTTTTTTTTAAATTCTGATTAATGATCCATCCATTTCGCTACTAGTTTCGTTTTTAACTTTATTTGACACTAAACTGACAGCTGATAAATGACGACTGAACTGAATTCTTAAGAATTGGGACATGGAAGATTGGTTTGTATTTATCAGATGCCCTTACGTTACGTTAGATCAGTTTGTTTTTTAGTTAGCTTGTTTTATTAAATTTATAAAAACTAAATTGTTTGAAATTCATAAATACATTTCCCCAATTTCTCGAGCACCTTTAAGAATTTTTCTTATCCTTTATGAATATTAGAAATTAATTTCAGAATAACGTGAACTATTATTTTAAAGTTAGTTATTCGCAATTTCTTAAGAAAATACACTACTCGTTCGGAAGAGCATCAAACTGATAAATTATTATTTTTATAAATTGAATAAGATTCACTGAATTCTGAAATATCTTTTTTAATAATTTTTGATTATATCTGAGTTAGAAAAGAAAACTTCATAATTTAGTGAAGCATAGTTTTTAAAATCGCAATTTTTGAAGAAAATATACAAAACGTTTCTCAGAGTGTCGCATGCATAATAAATCATTTAGAGCGAACTAACTGTGATTCACCAAATTATGAAATTTTGTTTTCTCAGGTATAGTCAAAAGTACTAAAAAAGATATTTCATAATTTGGTGAACCGCATGCAGTTAGCCATAAATGATTTATTATGCATGCGATACTCTGAGAAACGTTTTGTGTACTTTTTTCAAAAACTGTCATATTTTAAAAAACTGTGATTCACCAAATTATGAAATCTCTTATACAGTCTTCTAAGCTAGGTCTAAGCTCGAGCACCAACTTTCATAATTTGGTGAATCTTAGTTTTTAAGTTAAAGTCACTTTTACATGAAACTACATGGTTTTATTCGAGATAGTGTCGCGCTTATATATAATTGCTTATAACTCAGTAACTAAGATCCACCGAATTCTGAAATAACTTTTTTAATACTTTCTGATTATATCTGAATTATAGAAAACAAAATTTCATATTTTGATGAAGCACAGGTAATTTGATATAAATGATTTATGATGCATGTGAAACTTTGAGAAATGTTTTTTGTATTTTCTTCAAAAAGTGTCATTTTCCCAAAAACTATGATTCACCAAATTATAAAAAATTGTTTTTAACCCAAACATAATTCAGGATTATTTAAACATATATTTCAGAATTCAGTGAATCGTAATTAATTTATAAAAATAATAATTTATCAATGCAACTTTAGAATTATTATAGTTCACTTTACTCCGAAATTAATTTTTAATATTCGAAAGAAGGATAAGAATAATTCTTAAAGGTGCCCAAGTAATTGGGGAAATGTATATATTTAATTTAAACAATTTAGTTTTCATGAATACCTTAATAATATAATAAAACAAGCAAACCAAAAAGCGAACTGACCTAACATAACGTAAAGGCATCTGAAACATACAAACTTCTGTCCTATGTCCTCATGCTTGACATTATAGTTCAGTGTTCATTTCACAGCTGTCAATTTTATTGTAAAAAAACAAGCAAAATGCTGGAGAAATGTTTTGCTCATAACCAACTGTTGCTGCGGCAAAAAATAATAATATATTACTGCAGAAACTGCTCCAAGTTCGGTGGATGCATAAATTTAAATAATCACTAAACAATAATCCATGTATGTGTTGCTAAGATAGTAGTAGCGAAGATTAGCATCATCATCGTCTGCAACAGCAGCCACAGAATCTCACAGTGATAACTACTTTGGCTATATCTACAGAGACAACCTTAAAAGACCATATTTTGGCTTTGTTTGCAAGGCTGATAAGGAAAGTCATTCACAGTGTTTACCATATTTCAACAAAAGTACAGAAATCTACACAACATACAGAATTGAACAAAACAACACAACCGGTCCATGGCATAGCCGTCTGCATTATATCATTTGTATAGTTGGCTTTGAATGCAAATAAGAGACGTAGTGGTTTAGCATTGGCCATGTATCTAGGAGCGTTTGCAAAACATTTTGCTGCACATTTGGATCACATATTGTACCTATTTTGCTCTGCCGAAACGGCCATGAACTCGGTTTATCAAAGCATTGATTCTGTTTAGTCATAGCCGGACATTGGGAGTTCTCGTCTTACGTGCAGTTTATTGCCATTTCAACGTGTGTTGTCATTGAAGTCACTGTCCGGATATATTTGAATCCGCCACTCCTTTGCTAGATGCGAAACAAGCATAAGTTCGTGTTCACTGTTGGAAGTTGACAAGAAATCGGAACACTTGAACTTGGAGATCTGGTCAAATGCCCCCACTATCATGAAATCCACAAGGCATGTACTTCTTAAAGATGCAGGTGTTTTGTTAGATAAGTACCATTTGAGTAAAATAGATGACGTTGACACGGGGAAGTTTTCATTTTGCCAATTTACACAAAATTCATTATATAAATTCAATTCCGTCTTTTTTTCTTCTTTTTAGATTGGAAGAACACCAACGAGAAGTTGAAAGATGTAATGCCGCTCGAAAAATATTGATTAAAGATCGCAAATGCAAGAAAACACTTCCAAATAATATTTTTCGTACATTTTTGGCTAAGAAATCGTTCATCGTTACACACGTTCTTCATCTTATTCGGAATTTGTGCATTTAATACAAAAATCAGCATTTGTCTTTTAGTATCAGTTGATTAATATCACAACATGGGTGCATCCCATTAACCTAGATTCAAAACAGATTTTCAATATTATATGTTATTAATTATATTTTAAAATTTTTATATTATATTTACATACATAGTAACTGCTTTGTCAAATAATTTAATTTATAAGATATATACATATATGTACATTTAATGTAAGACTTTTACTCGTATTTAATATTATATGGATATAATATACATGAGTCGAAAATAAAAGCTTTGGTTGAATTTAGTCAACAAGTTCTCCGCACACATCACACAATGCAGAAATTAAAGTCCCCTATCAACTTTGCCAGTCCCAATTGCGGAGTCCAGAGATGTTAATCTATATCATGTCCGTTTCAGCCTATTTTCCTTCGACATATTGTTGACCGAAGTTAATTATTGATTATTAAATATTGTCCTAGAATTTTTGAAATTTTAGGAAAGTTTCTTGTCTGCTTGGATTCGAGAATTGTTTGGCAACGTTTGCGATGCCTTGGTGCTATCTGAGGGATTTTGCTAGCACAGTTTGGAGAATTTCATAACCAAAGAGCAAATATATATCTAAAGAAAGATAGGTATTATTTACAACATAAAAAAAAGATGTAAGTGTTTACTCTGTACTACTTACAATTTTATTGTCTAATTTCCTGTATTGTTGCTTCTTCTTACTATTGGTACTAGATTTAACCATTTCCTATATGCATCGATTATTGTTTTGATTTTCTTTCGGTGGATAACTTTTCAAGTGACAGCCCGTCTTCGTCCATATAGTCCGACAAGCATTCTAGTTCTTGTGGCGGCTCATTGCAACCCTGCGGCTGTAATACAAAATTCCAAAACAATGCCTTAATGCGGGATATACACTGTTCAAATGCACGCCATGCATATTAGTGAAAATAACTCACGCATACATTGTATATGCTTGAAGCAAAATTAAAACGTTTTGATTTTTGTTCAATCATCGAATACACTCTCATATGCTTGACATGCATTTGAAAAGTGTATATCCCGCATAAGACCATTTATATATGAAAGTCTTTTTAATTTGCTTTTTTCCTTCATCATTTCTAACGTAAGAGCTATGAAAAGATAAATGTGATCAACTGGCGTTTCTCGACTGTCGATGTTAATGTTATAGGTTTTCAACGCATTTTTGAGAGGATTATCAATTGTGTTAGCTACAAATATCCTGAAAAGCTATATTTTGCCCACCAATGTTTTGAAAACAGATTGTTTTGCATTATTTAATGTGTTTAATAAATAGAGTGCAACTCAGCAAATTTTGTTTCCTTTTTTGAAATTCTTGATTGACAGATACTTTACAGTTCCTCTTGTTTTTCCAACTTCAAAATTTTGCTCGGTTTTTGCCAAGTAATTGCAGAGATCAAATTTGTAGAGATAAAATTTAGTTTTTCCCGATCTGCGTACTAGACTTTAATTGTATTTTTGAATTTTAGACGTTCAATCGCATCTACAAGGATTTCTGCATCAAAATCGATAGTAAAACCACTACCAATTACAGCTTCTTCAGCGGCCACCACAAATATTATCGCTACCAACAGAGCTGCTGCTGCGAAACTAACTCCAATTGTGCCCAAGAATGCTGCACAACCATGAAACAAATCGCCGCGAGACACATTAACTTCAACATTTCAAAACTAAAGTAGTTAAAAATCCAAATAAGACCATATCACCAACAATCACATTTTGTGTCAGTACTAATTGTATCCTCAAATCGAATACAACTACTCGAATAAGGTCCACTAAGACCACATCTTCAGCATCTACTCGAACCACAACATCACGACTCTATTACTGGAATAATAACCCGACCAACAATTCCTACATCTAAAGCCAACAAACTTACAATAAATACCATAATGTTTATGCTGTTTATTTCTAATATAGGTTTTTTACAATAATGTAAATAAAGCTTTTGTCACATATATTACAGATCTGTTTTTTCATCATGTTTATTTTTATATGCTGTCGAAGATTGTCTTTCAAGATCCGTCCATTGTATTTGAGGATGAACAATACCATCATGCTCATTTAAGTGACGCTCCAAAGCTGATTTATGCCGAAGTAGTTTTGCACGAATTTCACACATTCTGTCATATGCTGTTGAATGTTTCGGCTTTATATAACTATTCAGGGTTAAGTTTGTTGCGGGAATCTGAAAAGAAACATCAATCATTTCGTTCCAAAAGATTCTTGGCAACTCCTGTCGCTATTGATTGACCTTTTCCTGGTGACATTGATACTCCATTACGACTTCATTTGGAATGTAATAGTTTTCTTCGTCGCTAATGTCATCGAAATCCTTAGGCATTTGCAACAAGCTAAATTTGTCTCTCGACCACACGTTCCAAATGGATCACTTTAAGAATTATTGTTAGGGGAATCAAATTTATCAATTACGAAGTCTGTCTCATTATTATGCTGATCGTGATTACAAAAACCATTCGAGCAAGACACCTCCGATCCCTCGGGAGTGCTCGCTATGCTAGATGTCCC
Source organism: Philhelius pedissequus (assembly GCA_910595825.1). Classification (NCBI taxonomy): domain Eukaryota; kingdom Metazoa; phylum Arthropoda; class Insecta; order Diptera; family Syrphidae; genus Philhelius; species Philhelius pedissequus. The sequence goes on from OU343160.1 coordinate 140,570,531, forward strand.
GGAGTTGGCGTTCGGATCCGATCCATACCCGGCATCCAAAAGCTTCGTACATACATCACCGTTATAAACGCAAGGACAAGCGATTATATACTCACTTCTAAACCACTCTAAAAATCGGAAACTACGTGCTTCATTGGGATGGTGTAAACGGTTCTGAGTTCTAATTTATGGTTTCTTACTAATTCCGGATACCATTTTCAAGTCCAAGAATTATTTTTAAAAAATTACATCTAAAAGTAATTTGGTGACAAAACTACTTTTGGTTTTGTTAATGCTTCCTTTGATAGTATGAAGTGGACAACCCGTTTCAAAGATATAGTCCAAAAGCTATTCACTGTTCACCTTGAAATACATAATCTGAAAATACTTTGGAGTGTATCTTTTTAGAATCAAAGCTTCATACTTTCAAAGGGAGCATCAACATTTTTTGCAAAGAAGTTGTATTAAAAAAAATAACTCCAGGAATACGCACACATAATTCTAAATATGCGTATTTCAAGAGTGATTTTTTCAATAAGCCTTCTACCTAAAAAACTTTTGATGCTGATTTTGAGAGTATTAAGAGTAGATTACAAATAGGTATCAACCAAGTTTTTAGGATAACCCGTTCAAAAGATACACTCAAACAATACCAAAATCGAATGAATAGTATGAATGCATGATCTTATATGTCAAATCCAATCCACAAGTGACCAGCCTGCAAGCAGCTTGATTTGCTTTCAAATCCACGAGCAGTGCATCTGCCATACGATGGTTCAATTACATTAAAAAACATCGTCCAGAAAAACAAAAAGAAGGTAGCAATGAAAATGCGAGGTAAGTTGAAAGCGCTTTTATTATAAGTACATACATAGTTAACTTTTTTTTATTTTGTTTATTTATTTAGGAAATTGACTACATAGAACCTGAAAATAACTAAAAGTCGGTGTAATAGGCCTATTGGGGAACCGAACACCTTAACAAAAAAACGGTTAACGCACTATAATGCATACCTCTTGGGTAGTGTGGAAATGCATTGTGTAATGACTACCTTTTTTACAGTTGCACATCAAAGAGAAGTCTTTGTTGTTGCCAGAGATTCAAGCGATGGGTTACATTTTAGTAAGTATATGTATATATAATGATCCGTAATAATTCTTTCCAAAGCAAAAAAGTGTTGGTTTTAGTAGCGAATCCTATTTATTGAAACGAAATCGACATAATAGACAAAATAATAAAAATAAATTAGAAGGAATAAAATTAAATATATTGTTGACATAATCCTACCATATGCAAAAATGCAAACGCTCTCTGAGATCCTTTCTTTGAAGAATTAAACTGAAAACTCTTGTCCATTTCTATTTGCCAACAGGGATTTCAATCAGGAATTGTGGATTTTTCTTGGCAAAATAGAACGCAAAATAATTTTTTTTTAAATTCTGATTAATGATCCATCCATTTCGCTACTAGTTTCGTTTTTAACTTTATTTGACACTAAACTGACAGCTGATAAATGACGACTGAACTGAATTCTTAAGAATTGGGACATGGAAGATTGGTTTGTATTTATCAGATGCCCTTACGTTACGTTAGATCAGTTTGTTTTTTAGTTAGCTTGTTTTATTAAATTTATAAAAACTAAATTGTTTTAAATTCATAAATACATTTCCCCAATTTCTCGAGCACCTTTAAGAATTTTTCTTATCCTTTATGAATATTAGAAATTAATTTCAGAATAACGTGAACTATTATTTTAAAGTTAGTTATTCGCAATTTCTTAAGAAAATACACAACTCGTTCGGAAGAGCATCAAACTGATAAATTATTATTTTTATAAATTGAATAAGATTCACTGAATTCTGAAATATCTTTTTTAATAATTTTTGATTATATCTGAGTTAGAAAACAAAACTTCATAATTTAGTGAAGCATAGTTTTTAAAATCGCAATTTTTGAAGAAAATATACAAAACGTTTCTCAGAGTGTCGCATGCATAATAAATCATTTAGAGCGAACTAACTGTGATTCACCAAATTATGAAATTTTGTTTTCTCAGGTATAGTCAAAAGTACTAAAAAAGATATTTCATAATTTGGTGAACCGCATGCAGTTTGCCATAAATGATTTATTATGCATGCGATACTCTGAGAAACGTTTTGTGTACTTTTTTCAAAAACTGTCATATTTTAAAAAACTGTGATTCACCAAATTATGAAATCTCTTATACAGTCTTCTAAGCTAGGTCTAAGCTCGAGCACCAACTTTCATAATTTGGTGAATCTTAGTTTTTAAGTTAAAGTCACTTTTACATGAAACTACATGGTTTTATTCGAGATAGTGTCGCGCTTATATATAATTGCTTATAACTCAGTAACTAAGATCCACCGAATTCTGAAATAACTTTTTTAATACTTTCTGATTATATCTGAATTATAGAAAACAAAATTTCATATTTTGATGAAGCACAGGTAATTTGATATAAATGATTTATGATGCATGTGAAACTTTGAGAAATGTTTTTTGTATTTTCTTCAAAAAGTGTCATTTTCCCAAAAACTATGATTCACCAAATTATAAAAAATTGTTTTTAACCCAAACATAATTCAGGATTATTTAAAAATATATTTCAGAATTCAGTGAATCGTAATTAATTTATAAAAATAATAATTTATCAATGCAACTTTAGAATTATTATAGTTCACTTTACTCTGAAATTAATTTTTAATATTCGAAAAAAGGATAAGAATAATTCTTAAAGGTGCCCAAGTAATTGGGGAAATGTATATATTTAATTTAAACAATTTAGTTTTCATGAATACCTTAATAATATAATAAAACAAGCAAACCAAAAAGCGAACTGACCTAACATAACGTAAAGGCATCTGAAACATACAAACTTCTGTCCTATGTCCTCATGCTTGACATTATAGTTCAGTGTTCATTTCACAGCTGTCAATTTTATTGTAAAAAAACAAGCAAAATGCTGGAGAAATGTTTTGCTCATAACCAACTGTTGCTGCGGCAAAAAATAATAATATATTACTGCAGAAACTGCTCCAAGTTCGGTGGATGCATAAATTTAAATAATCACTAAACAATAATCCATGTATGTGTTGCTAAGATAGTAGTAGCGAAGATTAGCATCATCATCGTCTGCAACAGCAGCCACAGAATCTCACAGTGATAACTACTTTGGCCATATCTACAGAGACAACCTTAAAAGACCATCTTTTGGCTTTGTTTGCAAGGCTGATAAGGAAAGTCATTCACAGTGTTTACCATATTTCAACAAAAGTACAGAAATCTACACAACATACAGAATTGAACAAAACAACACAACCGGTCCATGGCATAGCCGTCTGCATTATATCATTTGTATAGTTGGCTTTGAATGCAAATAAGAGACGTAGTGGTTTAGCATTGGCCATGTATCTAGGAGCGTTTGCAAAACATTTTGCTGCACATTTGGATCACATATTGTACCTATTTTGCTCTGCCGAAACGGCCATGAACTCGGTTTATCAAAGCATTGATTCTGTTTAGTCATAGCCGGACATTGGGAGTTCTCGTCTTACGTGCAGTTTATTGCCATTTCAACGTGTGTTGTCATTGAAGTCACTGTCCGGATATATTTGAATCCGCCACTCCTTTGCTAGATGCGAAACAAGCATAAGTTCGTGTTCACTGTTGGAAGTTGACAAGAAATCGGAACACTTGAACTTGGAGATCTGGTCAAATGCCCCCACTATCATGAAATCCACAAGGCATGTACTTCTTAAAGATGCAGGTGTTTTGTTAGATAAGTACCATTTAAGTAAAATAGATGACGTTGACACGGGGAAGTTTTCATTTTGCTAATTTACACAAAATTCATTATATAAATTCAATTCCGTCTTTTTTTCTTCTTTTTAGATTGGAAGAACACCAACGAGAAGTTGAAAGATGTAATGCCGCTCGAAAAATATTGATTAAAGATCGCAAATGCAAGAAAACACTTCCAAATAATATTTTTCGTACATTTTTGGCTAAGAAATCGTTCATCGTTACACACGTTCTTCATCTTATTCGGAATTTGTGCATTTAATACAAAAATCAGCATTTGTCTTTTAGTATCAGTTGATTAATATCACAACATGGGTGCATCCCATTAACCTAGATTCAAAACAGATTTTCAATATTATATGTTATTAATTATATTTTAAAATTTTTATATTATATTTACATACATAGTAACTGCTTTGTCAAATAATTTAATTTATAAGATATATACATATATGTACATTTAATGTAAGACTTTTACTCGTATTTAATATTATATGGATATAATATACATGAGTCGTAAATAAAAGCTTTGGTTGAATTTAGTCAACAAGTTCTCCGCACACATCACACAATGCAGAAATTAAAGTCCCCTATCAACTTTGCCAGTCCCAATTGCGGAGTCCAGAGATGTTAATCTATATCATGTCCGTTTCAGCCTATTTTCCTTCGACATATTGTTGACCGAAGTTAATTATTGATTATTAAATATTGTCCTAGAATTTTTGAAATTTTAGGAAAGTTTCTTGTCTGCTTGGATTCGAGAATTGTTTGGCAACGTTTGCGATGCCTTGGTGCTATCTGAGGGATTTTGCTAGCACAGTTTGGAGAATTTCATAACCAAAGAGCAAATATATATCTAAAGAAAGATAGGTATTATTTACAACATAAAAAAAAGATGTAAGTGTTTACTCTGTACTACTTACAATTTTATTGTCTAATTTCCTGTATTGTTGCTTCTTCTTACTATTGGTACTAGATTTAACCATTTCCTATATGCATCGATTATTGTTTTGATTTTCTTTCGGTGGATAACTTTTCAAGTGACAGCCCGTCTTCGTCCATATAGTCCGACAAGCATTCTAGTTCTTGTGGCGGCTCATTGCAACCCTGCGGCTGTAATACAAAATTCCAAAACAATGCCTTAATGCGGGATATACACTGTTCAAATGCACGCCATGCATATTAGTGAAAATAACTCACGCATACATTGTGTATGCTTGAAGCAAAATTAAAACGTTTTGATTTTTGTTCAATCATCGAATACACTCTCATATGCTTGACATGCATTTGAAAAGTGTATATCCCGCATAAGACCATTTATATATGAAAGTCTTTTTAATTTGCTTTTTTCCTTCATCATTTCTAACGTAAGAGCTATGAAAAGATAAATGTGATCAACTGGCGTTTCTCGACTGTCGATGTTAATGTTATAGGTTTTCAACGCATTTTTGAGAGGATTATCAATTGTGTTAGCTACAAACATCCTGAAAAGCTATATTTTGCCCACCAATGTTTTGAAAACAGATTGTTTTGCATTATTTAATGTGTTTAATAAATAGAGTGCAACTCAGCAAATTTTGTTTCCTTTTTTGAAATTCTTGATTGACAGATACTTTACAGTTCCTCTTGTTTTTCCAACTTCAAAATTTTGCTCGGTTTTTGCCAAGTAATTGCAGAGATCAAATTTGTAGAGATAAAATTTAGTTTTTCCCGATCTGCGTACTAGACTTTAATTGTATTTTTGAATTTTAGACGTTCAATCGCATCTACAAGGATTTCTGCATCAAAATCGATAGTAAAACCACTACCAATTACAGCTTCTTCAGCGGCCACCACAAATATTATCGCTACCAACAGAGCTGCTGCGGCGAAACTAACTCCAATTGTGCCCAAGAATGCTGCACAACCATGAAACAAATCGCCGCGAGACACATTAACTTCAACATTTCAAAACTAAAGTAGATAAAAATCCAAATAAGACCATATCACCAACAATCACATTTTGTGTCAGTACTAATTGTATCCTCAAATCGAATACAACTACTCGAATAAGGTCCACTAAGACCACATCTTCAGCATCTACTCGAACCACAACATCACGACTCTATTACTGGAATAATAACCCGACCAACAATTCCTACATCTAAAGCCAACAAACTTACAATAAATACCATAATGTTTATGCTGTTTATTTCTAATATAGGTTTTTTACAATAATGTAAATAAAGCTTTTGTCACATATATTACAGATCTGTTTTTTCATCATGTTTATTTTTATATGCTGTCGAAGATTGTCTTTCAAGATCCGTCCATTGTATTTGAGGATGAACAATACCATCATGCTCATTTAAGTGACGCTCCAAAGCTGATTTATGCCGAAGTAGTTTTGCACGAATTTCACACATTCTGTCATATGCTGTTGAATGTTTCGGCTTTATATAACTATTCAGGGTTAAGTTTGTTGCGGGAATCTGAAAAGAAACATCAATCATTTCGTTCCAAAAGATTCTTGGCAACTCCTGTCGCTATTGATTGACCTTTTCCTGGTGACATTGATACTCCATTACGACTTCATTTGGAATGTAATAGTTTTCTTCGTCGCTAATGTCATCGAAATCCTTAGGCATTTGCAACAAGCTAAATTTGTCTCTCGACCACACGTTCCAAATGGATCACTTTAAGAATTATTGTTAGGGGAATCAAATTTATCAATTACGAAGTCTGTCTCATTATTATGCTGATCGTGATTACAAAAACCATTCGAGCAAGACACCTCCGATCCCTCGGGAGTGCTCGCTGTGCTAGATGTCCCGGAGTTGGCGTTCGGATCCGATCCATACCTGGCATCCAAAAGCTTCGTACATACATCACCGTTATAAACGCAAGGACAAGCGATTATATCCTCACTGCAGTCGATAAATTTCTCTTTTGGCAAATTGTCATTTCTACATCTTCCTCGTTCAGATCAATTGAATCGTCCACAATACTATTGTCACATGTCCTATAACTATTTTCTTCTCGTTTTTCTTTTTCTTCTTGAGTTTTTTCTGTTCAGGTTTGTGCTCCTTGGCTTTCTCTTCTCGGCTTATTTCATTGTAAAGCAACTCTAATAGAGAGTTTCATTTAAATTTCAAACAACTCCTCTCAAAATGGAGATTTGATCTTTTAAATGAAACTCTGTGTCCAAATTTAATTGTAGTATTGGCCGCGTTTGGTGGCATACCTAAAGCAATCCGGATCGCTTTGTGTTGTTGTAACGTCTAAGGAAAAACCAGTTGGTGAACTAAACATATGTTGTCAAACACAAATCTCAAGCTACCCAAAAATTATTATTAATATGAGGAACAGCTGATTCAAAACTTCAGATTTGTATGCAATACAACTGACTTAACAGAGAAAACTACCTGGATCGTTCGAAAACAAATCCGCTACTAAGGTATCTTGGCTAGCCTATCGGCATTGCACCCAACGCGGCCAATGCTGAATGACTGACACACACATTTCTGAAAAAAAAAACATCTTCATCAGATGATGAGGAAAATGAAGACAAAGCAATAAAAAACTCCACTAAATTTATAAGATTTAAATTATTAACTTCTTCGTTTATTATTTTTTTATTTTTAAGTTTAATCTTTTAGCAGGGATTGGCACAATTTCACAATAAATTAATAACAAAATAGTTTCCATTTGATGTTTGACAGAAAAAACGTTTTACATGTATGCGTGTATTCAGATCAAATCTGCCTACCCACCAAAGATGAGATCTTTCGTGTTGAGATCTGATCTAGATTTGCTGTATTTCTTGAAATGAAACTCTCAAAATTCAAAAAGATGAAATCTTTTGTCAGAAAGATCAGATCTTTTCTTAAATGAAACTCGCTATAAGTTACTAATGTCCTGTTTTCTATCCACTGACATGTCAAAGCTGCGGCACAGAGCATGATCGCCAACTGCAGCTAGAACCTGACAAGCTCGTTCTTATTCTCTTAAATTAACATAGATTCTGCGCAGACGTTCATACATTATCAGGCCGGCGCATGTTAGCACCTCTTCTTGCGCGATTTCTAAGGTTTTGCATGACGTTCTCTTTGCTTGGTATAGCTTCCATTGACCTCCGGTTCAGCTCGCCGAATGAGAGTGTCCATAAAATCAGCCTTAGTTTGAATATAAGTATGTTACTCGGGTTGGCACTTTTTGATATAAGCATAAAGTGCTGCAACGAAACCTTTCTCTTTCGTTGTTGTCAACTTCTTCAATTAAGTATCTTTAATCACAGATAGTTCTTCACGTCTTCTTTGCTTCATAGATGACCACACCTCACACCAAGTTTCCGAGAATCGATTCGAGCGAAATGCATCCAAAGAATATAACACACCGTGTCTTATCCTCAGCTTTACTCAAATCTAGTAGATATTGAGAAGCGAGTTTTTCAGGGCTCTAAGAACATTGAAATGTTTTAAGTTCTTCGGTTGGGTGTAACATTAGCATGCGCCTTTGCATGCAAAATCATTGCTGGCGGTGTTGGGTCACTCAATATTGTTGAAACGGTTCTGCTGCTAGCTGTATGCTGGAGGATTTGATTATGCCATTCTAACGAATAAAGTTAATTATGAATGAGCAGCAGTATTTCTTCCAGATTTTTGAACCACAGTTAAGCTGCCAACACGTTCACCTAGTAAAGAAAAAATTTAATTTGTATGTAATTAGCAAAATGAATTATAAAAATAAATACTTGAGGTTTGAGATTTTTTTTATAATGGGTTTGTGGCTATACTTTTCAAATGTAAGTTAGATGAGAAATAAATAAATAAATTTCTTATCCGTGGTTTTGGTTACACACTATTGTTGCAGAAAAAAAATTTGACAATTGGAAGGGGAGAATGGGACAAAATTTTGTTTTTGTGGGTTGGTACTGCCTTCGTGAATGACATTTTGAATAACGTTACGTTACGTAACGCATATAGATATTAAATTGTAATTGTTTATAGAACTGTAATTTTGTTTAGTTATTCTTAATTATTTATTGAACAATAGCTTCACCAAATTTGAGTATAGGCTCACTAAATTCGGGAAACCATTCCCCATCGATTCATACCAATAAAGCTCACTTTTGTTTCCATTGGCTGCTAACTATACGCGAACTTTAAATTGTTAATAACTCTTAAACTATGATTCACCAAATTTTTAGATATGGCTCACTAAATTCACCAAATTCTCACTAAATTGTTTGCATCAAAAATTTTAAAATTCCAGATTTTTGGCTGCTAACTATACGGTGGTCGAGGTCAGTTATGAATTTATTGTTATAGTTGATCATACCTAAAAATGCGCGTAGTTCTTTTAAATTGGTAGGAGTACTTATTTCAAGTATTGCTGGTATTTTTTCTTTATTCTTCTGCAATCCGTCCTTATTGATTGTATGACCTAAGTAATTTACGGATTTTTGGAAAAATTTACTTTTTACGCAAATTAATATGTAAGTCATTTGTGCGTAATCTATCTAAAACTACTCTAGCTCGTATATCAGTCTCCTTTAGGGAACTTCCCGTGACAATGATGTCATCGGAAAAACAGACAGTTCCTTCGAGTCCTCGCATGATGTAGTCGTCCATGAAACGTGGCCAAATGTTGGTTGCTGTTTTTACCCCGACTATTAGTCTCCGAACTTTATATGAACCTTTGTGCGTACTAAGAGTTTGCATTGGCGGACTTTCCTCGGTCATCTCCATATGTAAATATGCCTTGTGTATTTCGAATACCAAATAGTACTCACCGTATTTTAATTGTTTGTACAGCGCATCAATTTTTGGAATATGGTACTTATTATTGACTATACACTGGTTACTTGGTACCTTGTAATCGGCACAAAGACGCAACTCAGTTGGAGATATAACAACTGGCACGATAGGTGTGCGAAACTTTCTCACAGATTCCACATTTTTCGAGAGGATCAATTTCTTTTTCAATGAGATCTTTTAATGCGTAAGGCACAGAACGTGGTTTGATGTAAATTTAAGGGACACCATCGCGAAGCTTGAGCAAACCTTGTATATTTAGTATAGTACCAATTTGTGTTGAAATAAATCAGAGTAATCATGGATTATTTTATTTGAAAAGCAAGGGGTTTGATATTGATATGCATTTTCGACACGACGAGTATGTTTATTCATGGTTGATATAAGTCTAATTCATTGATCCATTCACATCCGCAGACATAATCAAGGTCAGATGGAACTATGTAGATTCCCTATGAACGATTTACCCTGGTGTGTAACATGAACTTTGCTTTCACCTACTGCTTGGAAAACATGTTTATCAAAAACTCTGAGATGTATTGAAGTCGGATCTATTTGTGTTTCTGGGAAGAGTTTTCGGAAAGTGTCTTCACCCATTGTCGTTATTGCCGATCCCGTATCCAATTCCATATGGTTTGTTTTTTATAATAAGTTTTATGAAACACTTACCTCATTCTCCGGATTTTGTATGTAGGTGTAAGGAATTTATGGGGTGTACTTCATCGTACCTGATGGGTTGGTCCTGGATTTGTATTGCATGTGTAGTTCTCTGTCTTGAGTTCTGCGTACGTCATCTTGGTGTGCTTGCTTCACGTTAAATCCAGACGGATGCAACATGCCCTATTTTGCCACATGATGAACATGAAAGCTTTTGTGGTTCGATGGTACACTCTGATGATTTATGATTTTGTTTTCCACATCGGTAACATGTGGTTTGACGTGATTTGGAAGTTGTGGAATTTGTATTTGATTTTTTTGCGTTCGGTGGTATTTTTGTTTTGCTGGGACAAATTCGTACTTGGTGAACACCTTGCATTAGTCTGCTTTGGCTTTTTGATGAATCTATAGCAAGAGCAAGTTTAATGACATCATCGAACTTTTGTATGTTCTCTTGTAGAAGTCCTTCTTGGATATCACTGTCTCTAACTCCCCTGATAAATTGTGCACGTAGATGTGTATCTATGTTGGACTTTTGGCAGGATACGCATTTGAAGTTACAGAACGTAGTAAGATGTTTTAGCTCGGCAACATAATTTGCAATAGTTTCACCTTCATGTTGAACGCGAAGTGAAAACTTATGTTGCTCCATAACTCCGTCTGGGGCTGGACGGAGATGATTTTCGAGAATATTAATCAAATCTTCGTATGTTTTGAGTTTGGTCCGGTGCTGTAAGATTTGTCAAGAGCTGGTAGTGCTTTGTCCCAATGAAGTTTATTAGGACTTTCATTTACTTGACGCCACCGGTTTCTTAATTGAAAGAAATTCTCAAACCTCTGCTTGTATACCAAGAATGTCTTTTCGACCTCCCTAAAAGCTTCGAATTGTAAATTTGCTGTGACTGTGGATGTTGTGGGCATTTGAAGAGATTGTTGAATTCTTATTAAGGACTGTATATTAATGTTATCAGGATCAGCCACCTCTCATTGTCCTTGGGGATTTGTACTTTTCCCTGGCATTATTTTAAATGTATTTATTTTTCACCCTTATTTAGGTACTTTCGTCCTCGTCGCCACTATTGTTTTCATCAGTACGAATATTATTTTTTATCTTTTATTTAACCACACCTTCTTTATTAAATAATAATAACCAATACCTACTTTTGCTTTCAGATACTTTATTACAATGTCAATGATATTTTTCAGTTGTAGTTTTTATCCATTAAAATTATTCTTAAGGAATGTACACAAGCTTTAATAATGCTGCGAAGTTCTGAATAGCCGTGTTTTATTGGGAAATTTATCCACCGTAAGTTTATCCCTCGTAGCATATTACATACAATTCGCTACGGTCGATAAAAAGCTAAAGTAGAAGCTACGGTGGATGGCTGGTTGACGTTCAGTCGAGTCTCGATTCTGATTTTGTTAGTTTTGTTGGTACGATTGATAATTGAGTGAAGCTCGATGGATGTGTTCATGGAGTGTTATAATTATTAATTTCATTCGTAAGACAAATCGATCTTTTTGATTCTTTTTTTTTAATAGTTAGCCAGTTTATATTTCTCAAATCTTAGATTACTCCATTTTTTAATAAATTATAAGCTGTTCTTCTGAAAAGTGTCTGACTTTTACTATTAAAAACTGTATTCCTTCCTCGTACTTTTCTGAAGTACGTCTAAAATTGCATCTATATCTGCAATTTTGCATACCCCTAATGTCAATTAATCAATTTTAACAAATTTTGATATCCATTTTGAAAAAGAATCCAATATTTATCGAATAAATTCCGTTTTTCTTTTATTTTTGACTAACTTAAGACCAATATTCGTTTTGTGTTTAATTTTTATTGATAGTTATAAATAAACGGAGTTTGGTGAAAAAAAATCATCTTTTTATTTAGATCTACAAAAAAGCAATTTGAGAAGACAAACCGCATTGGGTGGAACTGCACTATAGAGGAACTGCTCGACATTGCGCCGCAAAATATTTATTCGTTTGAAATTCTATGGGCTATAAGGCTAGGCGCGCACATATGCAACTTTCAGTTTTGCAACAGTTCTGTTGCTAAAGTGAATACCATGGACTTATATGAGAGTGCGCGCATGCAGTCCGCGATTCGAGCAACTTAAAAGTTCTTCAGTATGTATTACACCAAACTATAATGTAACTGCGCGCACATTAAAACAAAATATTGTATGTGTCTTGGTTTATCTCGTTGATTTATTTTAAGTTGATTATGTGCGAGATCATCGTTCAAATATTGATTAGACTATTTCGTTTTGGAAAAATTGCATGTACGCGCCTAGCCTAAACGCACTGAACAACTGAACTTCACAAAATATGCTTTTCTACACTGTTTAATGGACGTTGGCCATGGATGGTATTCGCAAAACTACATGGACATGGACTGGGCGTACATTTTTGTGATCCCATTGTTTTTTTTTCTGGACATGTGCATGGAAATGGCAAACCAAATGCTAACTATTTGTTCCTTACTCCGCGTATGTTACGTGCAGTCTGATGAGTGAATATTAAATTGAAAGCAAAACATACTCAGAAAATAAATTTGCAAATTGACTTGAAAAATAAAACTATAGCTATCGATCTACTCAGAAAATAATAATAAAAGCATGAAATATAAAGGGGAAATGTGAGGGGAGTGAACAATTTAAACTACGTTGTAGTGTGCGTTCAAAACCAAGAAACATTAAAAGGAAACAAGCAAATCTCCGGCAATTTTGTTACCTCGTGTGAAAGGCATAGACTATTTTTAAAGCAATACAAAAGTTGTCCTGTGTAAAAAGAGACTTGACCATAGTCTATGAACAAGCCCATTCACTTATCATTTCCTTTTTATTGGTGCAAAATGAATGTTCGAATTTAAAATTACAAATGGAGATAAAATGAAAACAAGAAATAGGTTTGAAACATAAATTAAATATTGGTACGTTTTTCTACTTTCTATTTTATATGAATAGAAGCTAATTATTGCTCATAATTTTGATATTTACTTAATTTTACTTTGCAAAAGACTCTTTCATTACTTGTGACTGCTGTACAGGGGTACCATTTTTACAAAAATAAAAAAGCTACGGTCCATGCTACGGTCGATGCGTTTTTTT